>UESW01002285.1:173060-226090 GCA_900491605.1 Calamus simplicifolius
AGAGGGCCGCCGCCAAGAGGAGGAGGGCCCTGGAGGGGTCAAGCGAGGGGCAGCAGGCTTCGGCCCACAAGCGTCCAGCGGCGCGAGACTCCCCAGCGCGAGACTCCCCATCTCCCAAGCACCGAGAGCCCATGGTCGTGTCGGAGGTAGATCTAACGGCAAACACCCCTCCGGAGGGGGTGAGGGTTGAAAGGGCGACAACGATGGAGCCCCAAGTCCCTACCGAACCAATCCTAGTGGAGGCGGAGCGAAGATGGGGAGAGGGGCCACTGGTGGCAGCAAGTTCGCCCCCGGTGGAGGTACCGGTGGGCAGCCCCGTGCACTCCGCGCCCAAGCCCGATAGGACCACCGAGGGAAGCAGGGTCGGACCGACCCGCAGGCTCTCTCTCATGGACGATGGGCATCGAGCGGAGCGGGTCGTCTCTCAGATAATCATCCCTGAGTTCCAGGAGGAACTCAGGCACCTGGGGCATCCACATTCTTCAGAGAGGCCTTCGTGGCTCTTGTCCGGGTAAGTAATCCATGACCCTTAGCTTTAAATACCTGACTATTTTTGGGTACTGATGGATTTCTGGATGCAGTCAGCAAACACACTGGTGGCCACTAGGGAGGTCATCAACGAAGGCGAGACCATCGTTCGCCAGGCCCGGCAGGATGCCGAGGCCCAGGCTCAGGCCGAAGTGGCCGAAAGGGCCTTGGAGGCGACTAGGACCGACCGAGCTGCCGAGATTGCAGAGGCCGTCAGGCGGCGGAGATCGAAGCCAACCGAGCTCAGGCGGCGCTGAACCAGCTTGAGGAGGCCAAGAGTGCCATCGAGGCCAGGGACCTACACATCGCCGAGCTGGACTCGACCATCCGGGCGACTGAGGTCCGGGCAGAGCGTGCCGAGGAGAGGGTGGAGCGCGCCAAGGAGGTGGAAAGGGAGGCTGCCTCCCTGGCCGCAGAGAAGGAGGCTAGGGTCCAAGAGGTGGAGGCTGTCGTTGAGGCCAGGGTCGCCACAGCCATGGAGGAGTTCAAGGCGTCTGAGCGTTTCACGGACGAGCTAGCCGAGACCTCAGCGGATGCCTAACTTCAAGGGTTCCAGTGCAGGAAGGAGAAGGTGGCCCAGGACCTGAACTTACCCCAAGCTCTGAAAGTCGAGCCGGACCGCATGTCTGAGGTGGCCTCATCCGATGATGAGCCCACGGTGGCCGATCCATAGACTTGTACTTTCTTCTCTTTCAATTTTTGTACTAAGTCCGACCCAATCAGCATTTTGTAAGCACATTTCTGTCAATGAAAATATTTTGGCTCCTTGATGTTTTGAACTTCTAATCCTCTTCCACGTGCCGATGTAGGACCCCCAGGGGCTGCGTCGGCATCGGAGTAGCATCCGTCCGCTCATCACGAGCAAGTCCATGACTTTGTTGTTGCGTGGGGCCAGATTTAGGGAGCACTGAGGTTGGACTCGGGGTTGGATCTGCCTCGGGTTTCTGAGTACTGATGGAAAATCTACCTTGGAATGCCGAGGTGAACTTGGGCCTCTGAGCACCGATTGAACATCGGCCTTGGGACGCCGAGGTGGACTCGTGCTTCTGAGTACTGATGGAACATCGGCCTTGGGACGCCGAGGTGGACTCGTGCTTCTGAGTACCGATGGAGCATCAGCATGGGACGTCAAGGTGGACTCGGGCTTTTTGCCAGTGGTACACCGGTCTTTAGTTCGATGGTACATCGGTCTTCGGTGCCGATGGAACATCGGGCTTGCAATGCCGAGCTGACCTTGGGCTTTTTGTCGATGGTACACCGATCGGTGCCGATGGTACATCGATCTTCGGTGCCGATGGTACATCGAGCTTGCAATGCCGAGCTAGCCTCGGGCTTTTTGCCAGTGGTATACCGGTCTTCAGTGTCGATGGTACATCGATCTTCGGTGCCGAGGGTACATCGGGGCTTGCAATGTCGAGCTGGCCTTAGGCTTTTGCCGATGGTACACCGGTCTTCAGTGCTGATGGTACATCGGGATTGCAATGCCGAGCTAGCATCGGGCTTTTTGCTAGTTGTACACCGGTCTTTAGTGCCAATGGTACATCGATCTTCAGTGCCGATGGTATATCGGTCTTCGGTGCCGATGGTACATCGGCTTGCAATGTCGAGCTGGCCTTGGGCTTTTTGCTGGTGGTACACCGGTCTTCTATGCCGATGGTACATCGGTCTTCGGTGCTAATGGTACATCGGGCTTTCAATGCCGAGCTGGCCTCGGGCTTTTTGCTGATGGTACACCGGTCTTCAGTGCTGATGGTACATCGATCTTCGATGCCGATGGTACATCAGGCTTGCAATGCCGAGTGGCCTCGGGCTTTTTATCGATGGTACATCGGTCTTCATTGCCGATGGTACATCGGTCTTCGATACCGATGGTACATCGGGCTTGCAATACCGAGCTGGCCTCGAGCTTTTTGCCGAAGGTACACCGATCTTCAGTGCTGATAGTACATCGGGCTTGCAATGCCAAGCTAGCCTTGGACTTTTTACCGATGGTACACCGGTCTTCAATGCGATGGTACATCGGTCTTTAGTGCCAATGGTAATTGGTCTTCGGTGCCGATGGTACATCGGCTTGCAATGCCGAGCTGGCCTCAGGCTTTTTGCTGATGGTACACTGGTCTTCAGTGCCAATGGTGCATCGGTCTTCGATGCCGATGGTACATCGGGCTTGCAATGCCAAGCTGGCCTCGAGCTTTTTACCGATGGTACACCGGTCTTCAGTGTCGATGGTACATCGGTCTTCGGTATCGATGGTACATTGGGCTTGCAATGCCGAGCTAGCCTCAGGCTTTTCGCTGGGGTACACCGGTCTTCGGTGCCGATGGTACATTGGGCTTGCAATATCGAGCTGGCCTCGGGCTTTTTGCTAAGAAGCTGGGTTATTCGAACACACTTTTATTAATATAGAGTGTGGGGCGAGAGCTCGAAATAATGCAAGTGTGCAACTGAATGTAAAGAAAGGATACATTACTGATAATACCGATGGAGGTTGTCAGCGTTTCATGTCCGCGGGAGCGGCTTTCCATCTAGTCATTCATTCTGTATGCTCCGTGATGGAGTACTTCGGTGACTCGATAGGGTCCTTCCCAATTCGGTGATAACTTGCCTCCTTCCGTCGGCTTTAAAACTTCAGCCCATCTAAGGACTAGGTCCCCAGTAGGAAGGTCTTGGGGTGAACGCGTGTGTTGTAGTACCTGGCCATTCGCTGCCGGTAGGCGGCCATCCAAAGTAGCACTCGATCCCGCATCTCCTCTACGAGGTCGAGGTTGGCCTGCAGCTGGGTTGAGTTGTCCTCTTCGCTGTATGACTCTGTCCAGGGGCTCGGGGCGCCTATCTCCACTGGGATGACTGCCTCGGATCCAAAGATGAGACTGAAGGGCGTCTCTCCGATGGAAGCCCGCGGCGTTGTGTTGTAGGCCCACAGCACATTGGAGAGCTCTTCCACCCACCTTTCCTTAAAGTTGTCCAGCCGTGCTCTAAGCCCTTGGAGGATGATGCGGTTGGTTACCTCGGCTACACCGTTGGTCTGAGGGTGCCCGACTGAGGTGAACCGCTGGTGAATGCCAAGCTCAGTGCAGAATCCTCTGAAGGCTGCGTTGTCGAACTACCAGCCGTTATTAGTGACAAGAGTGTATGGCAGCCTGAAACGGCAGATTATGGACTTCCAGAAGAAGGATCTCACTTGCCCTCGGTGATCTTGGCAGTTCCTCGGCCTCGATCCACTTGGTGAAGTGTTCTACGGCTACCAACAAGAACTTGCGCTGACCGGAGGCCGGGGGGAACGGTCCCAGGATATCCATCCCCTACTGAGCGAAGGGACAGGGGGCTACTAGGGAGCTCAGCCGAGAAGTCGGCTGCCGTTGGATGCTAGCATGGCACTAGCAACTATCACACCTCCGAACGAGCTCGGCGGTGCCCTTCCTCATTGTCAGCCAATAGTAGCCCTGCCGTAGGGCTTTGTACGCCAGAGCTCTGCCCCCCAGATGACTCCCGCATATGCCCTCATGGATCTTTCGCAGGATATAATCAGCTTCCGAGGGACCGACACACCTGAGTATCGGGTATGAGAATGACCTTCGATACATCCACCCGTCCATCACTAAGAACTTTGGGGCCCATCGCTTGAGCAGCCTAGCCTCAGCCGCATCTTCAGGGAGAGCGCCATCGGTAAGATACCGGATGTAAGCATCCATCCAAGAGGGTTTCGCTCAACCAGCAAGACTTTTTCTATGGCTTCAATGCTTGGGACCTACAGGTACTCCACGTACATCCTTCCCAAGGTCCCGTCAGCCAAGGTGACCAAGCGGGACAGCGCGTCGGCCCTGGCATTCTTCCCTCGGGAATGTAGCTGACGTGAAGCAAACTGGGAGGCCTGGGACTGCACCTTGCTTAGGTAACGGGACATGACCGAGTCTCTCGCTTCATACTCTCCAGCGACCTACCCAAAGACAACTGAGAGTCTGTGAAGGCCCTCAGATGCTTCGCCCCAAGCCCCTCGGCCAGCCTCATCCCTACTAGTAGGGCTTCGTATTTCGCTAGGTTGTTGGTGGCTAGGAAAAAGAACCGAAGAGCGTACTCGACCACCTCCCCCTCGTGGCTCGCCAGAATGATACCCGCTCCGCTCCCCTGGGAATTCGACGTACCATCGACATAAAGGATCCAGTCCTCTCCTGCCTCCTCGGCCA
This sequence comes from Calamus simplicifolius, assembly GCA_900491605.1. NCBI lineage: Eukaryota > Viridiplantae > Streptophyta > Magnoliopsida > Arecales > Arecaceae > Calamus > Calamus simplicifolius. Next base: position 177,773 of record UESW01002285.1, read on the forward strand.
TGGGGGACTCCATGTGTGTTCTTCCGGACGCTCCTCGGTCCAGGTGCACTTGACCAAAAAATTGGCTAACACCTGGGACTTCATTGCATATCTCGAACGAATGGACAAGTTGAACTCTCCCAGCTTGATGGCCCACTTTGCCAGCCGATCGAAGGTTTCAGGATAGGACAAGACAGTCCAGAGGGTTTGTCCGTGAGCACCACGATTGGATGAGCTTGGAAGTAAGGTCAGAAGCGCTGAGCGAAAATGATCAGGGCAAAGATAATCTTCTCGGTCCGGAAATACCTGGTCTCAGCATCATGAAGTACCTTGCTAGTATAGTAGATCAGCTTCTGCATCCATTGGCATCCATGTGAACAAGCATGGAGCTAACGGCCTCGGGGGAGGCTGCAAGATACAGAAAGAGCTCCTCTCCATCCCTCGGCTTGGACAATAACGGCAGAGTAGATAAAACTTATTTAACTCCTTGAAGGCTTCCTGGCATTCCTTCGTCCACTTATAGCCGTTAACCTTGCGCAATGACTTAAAGAAAAATAGACACCTCTCTACCGACTTAGACAAGAAACGGCTCAAGGCTACCACCCTCCGGTCAGGCGCTGCACCTCCTTCTTGTTAGCTAGGGGCCTCATGTCTAGAATAGCTCGGATCTTATCGGGATTAGCCTCGATTCTCCACTGTGTCACCATGAAGTCCAGAAACTTGTCCGCTGTAACCCCGAAGGCACTTGTGGGGGTTCAGCCTCATCTGATATCAACGAAGATTGCCAAAGGTCTCCGTGAGGTCAGCAACTTGGTTGGCAGTATGGGCACTCTTGGTCAGCATGTTGTCCATGTACACCTCAATATTACACCCTATCTGGTCCTCAAAAACCTTATTCATTAACCTCTGATAGGTGGCCCCCGCATTCTTCAACCCAAATGGCATCACCTTGTAGCAATATATCCCCTTCTCGGTTACAAATGAGGTTGTCTCTTCATCGATCGGGTCCATCTTAATTTGATTGTACTCCGAGAAGGCGTCCATGAAGCTGAGGGTCTCGTGGCCGGACGTGGCATCCACCAACTGGTCGATCCGAGGCAGTGGAAAGCTATCCTTGGGGCACACCTTATTGAGGTCGGTGAAGTTCACGCACATCCTTCAACTCCCACTGGCCTTGCGGACCATCACGACATTGGTCAGCCAGTCAGGGTAGTGCACTTCACGGATGTGGCCGACGGCCATCAACTTGCACACCTCCTCGTCAATGGCCTTCTGCCTATCGGGGGTGAAGCTCCTTTTTCTCTGCCGGATGGGTCGGCACTCTGGTTTGATATTGATCTGATGGGTAATCACCTCCTCTGGGATGCCTGGCAAGTCAAACGCCAACCATGCGAATATGTCAACGTTAGCTCGCAGGAAAGTGAAAAGCTGGTCACGCACCTCCTCCGAAAGTAGGGCTCCGATCTAGATCATCCTCATCGGGTCCTCTCCTAGGAGGAATGTCAGCAGTGCTCGGCTGGCTCCCCTCTCGTCTCTTAGTCTCGAGAGTCGAGTGCTTCTAGTGCAGGTACCACCCCCTGCGGGTTGGAGGCTATGTGGTAGCAAAGCAGCAGCGGGTTCTGCTCCCCCCACATCTCCTCGACTCCCTCGCTGGTAGGGAACCTCACTAGGAGCCTTTTGGTGGAGATAACAACATCCAAAAGGTTGAGCTCGGGCCTTTAGAGTATGGCGTTGTAGGTGAGGGAAACCTAGACCACAAGGAAATTCATAAAAATCGTGCTCTGACACGGTGGCATCCCGGCCATGACGGGGAGGGTGATCTCTCCCTCGACACTCACAGAGTCTCCAGTAAAACCCATCAAGGGTGTGGTGATAGGTCGAAGAGAGCTAGGAGATAAGTTCATCCGAACAAATTCGTTGTAACTCAAAACATCCACCAAGCTTCCACTGTCAACTAGGATTCTTTTTATAGGATGCTTAGCGATCATCATGGACACAACGACGCTATCATAATTTTTGTTGACCACCCCCTCTAGGTCCTTTTAGAAAAGAAAATTACAGAATCTAACCCTCCTCCCCCTCGGCCTTTTGGACGGGCCGCCTGCCCTCCAGGAGATCATCGCCACCGTCTTCTCGATCGGGGCGTTGTCGATACTGGCCATTGGTGGCGGGGGCACTGATGGACCAAGTGAACCCGGGTTGCTCCTCTGAACAAACTTCCCCAGGTGGCCACGCTGGATGAGGTCCCCTATCACCTTCTTCAGCTGGCGACAGTTGTCGGTGTCATGGTCGTGGTCCCGGTGGAAGCGGCAGTACAAGTTCTTGTTGTGGGAGGTCTTCGGGTTTAATGAAGGAGGACGCTAAAGGTACAGCTCGCCCTCGATCTCAAGAAAATGTGAGATATTGGAGTAAGCAAGGGAGTGAATGGACCGTCGCTCGGCGCAAGAGCCCGAGGACGGTTGTCTAGTTGGCGGGGAGGCTAGGGCCTCCTAGGATGAACCTCAGCAAGCTCGAGATAAGTCTGCCTCTTGGTGGTGCTTCCATTAGCCTCGCATCGAGAGGAATCAGCCTCGTCGGCATGGATGTACTTTTGTGCTCGGCTCAAGAGTTCGGCGTAGGAGCTGGACGGCTTCTTGTCGAGTGAGTATGCAAAACGGGAGGGATGGAGCCCTCGCTTCAAGGCCAGAGTGGCCATAGAATCTCGAGGTTGTAGACCTCGAGGGCAACTTCTTTGAATCGAGCGACGTAGTCCCGCAAGGACTCGCCATCCTTCTGATGGACGAAAAATAAACTATCTGCCACTCGGGTATCTTCCGGCAGGCATCAAAATGGGCCAAGAAGGCCCTCTCCAATTGGCGGAAGGAGTTGATACTTCATGGCGGTAGGCGGGAGTACCAGGCTCGGGCAGCCTTCCTCAAAGTGGCGAGAACGGCGATGCAGAGAAGAGAGTCAGTTGCCCCCTGGACCTGCATGAGGACCTTGTAACTCTCCAGATGGTCCAGGGCGAAGCGCGGCGGTGGCAGGCTTCTCAGATGGGAGACCTTGGAGGCTTCCCGATAGTGAGGTCTGGGCAAAGCGCGGCAGTGGCAGGCTTCTCGAATGGGAGACCTCCCTTGAGAAGAGTGTTGGCTAGGATGGACCACCCCTAGAACTGATGGGAGTGGCCTCGGCTGCTACACGGCCATCGATTGCTGCTGTAGGACTTAGACTACCGCCACCAGCGACTGGACTTGCATGGTGAGGGCGGTGAGTCGGTCTTCTTGATGTTGTTGCGGTGGTAGCGATGGTGGTGCGGGAACGCCGGCCTGGGGAGCAGGGAGACTGGCCGCTGGCAGATCAGCTCCTAGGCATTGCCCCCCAGCATGGCTGGTGGAGACCTCTTACGCACAAGTCATCACCATTTGGTTGAAAGCTCAGAGAAAGAGAAGAAGTTGTCGCTGACTGGTTCGAAGTTCTTCTTTATCTTTCCCTCCTACCTGCTGCACCAATCTATTGACCAAGTCACCTTCCTTCAGCGCCGAGAGATGAAGGACCTCCTCTCCGAAGAGTTCCTGCAAGAAAGTCCCCACAGACCGGATGCTCCGATGGGGACCCTTCGATGCTCAAGTAAGTACTTGGGAACATACCGAAAAAAACTAGCAGAGTAGTAACTAGATAACTTGAGTTCAGGATCCCTTCCTCGTTGTGAGTATGGGCATTTTATACCTATCTGAGAGTCCCTTTTTCATTTTTCAGAAGGTTACTGATTTTGAGGTGTCGTTGTCCGGTAGTGGATGGAAGGCAAGGCTAACAGTGACAGGTCGCAACTAACACTGAGCATGTCAGAGGTGTCCTACCCGCTGGCCACCTGCCAAGCGCGGAGCTGCAAGTGGCTGGTGGGCCTAGTCGTGTTAGGCATGCGCTGTTACAGGATGTGGCCATGCGCTATTGCAGTCGAGTGGTGGGCCACGTGGCCGTTGCAAGCGGTTGGTGGGCCACGGGGGTGTGTCAGGTGGCTCAAGGTAATGGGTCGCTAGGCCTGGGGCTGAGACCGTGGGGATGTTCGGTCCGAGGATGAAGCCAAGGGGGCGCATGGCCCAAGGCTGAGGTCGAGGGGGCGCTTGGCCCGAGGCTGAGGCCATCCGAGGCCGAGGTGGAAGTTTGAGACCGAAGCCGTACGAGGCCGAGGCGGAAGTCCAAGACCAAGGCCGTTCAAGGCCTAGGTGGAAGTCCGAGGGTACCTCAGAGGCCAAAGTCACCTCGCGGGGCTGAGGCTGGGCTCCGTCAGCTACCTTCACTATTAACTTTAATGGCGTGGGATCAGCCACATCACATCAACCTTTTCAACTAGGTTGCTGAGCATAAGACTAATTTCATTAGGTATACATTTTTTTGGAGAAATCAAAATGAATGTTAAGTTTTTACTACCAGATCCCTAAAGTTGTCTTCATCTTTGTAGTTTATAACTCGATCCTTTTCAATGAAAACATTGCCTCCAAGTAGATTTGAGATTTATCTACAATGCAATTACTCTAGGCAAGGTTAATATCAATTAAACACTTTCAGGATCAAAAAGAAAAATTAAGGAAGCCATATATACAGGCATTCAAAGTTTTACTTTGCCTAATGAGAGATGAAAGGGTTCCAACCCATTCTTATCAAAAAACAGAACAACTCAAAACGAAATAACCAGCTAAAGCCACTACATACTCCAAGGTAACTTGTTCAATAAATATAAAAGCACTAGGTTTACAGTATTCCTTACCATATCATAAGAGTGAGCCGGTATAAACTTCGATCCAGTGAGAGCAGCATATAGCTATAATTCCCTATTAGATTTATTTGTTTTCGATTTTTTCTACATCAAAGAATGAAAAGGGTTACATGAGTTTGTAAAAAAATATAAACTATTAAAATAATTGTATGGATGTATTTACTTTATACTCATCTGAATAAAAATAATCACAAAGAAAGTTTCAGTCACTCTACGAGACACGAGATGGCTTATTTTGCTTTGCTAAGCTCACACTTCTGTCCCCACCGTGACTAATAAAGTGTACATGAAGTTAATATCTAAATTCTCGATATACTTTATTTATTTAAAACTCAATACCCTTTTTAATATGCTCTAAAGTCATATCAAGATCAAACTTCTCTGCAAATATATTTAAAAATTATAAAAGTTATAAGGTATATTAAGTACATTAAAAGTAATCTAAAAGTAATCTAAAGAAATCTAATACAATTATACTGATGAAGTCGATCGATCATAGGTGCTTTCCGTGCATCAGTAATCTCACTCCACTTCCTGACCGCAAGTGTTGCCATGTCACGTACAACCACTCCTATCTCGGTCAAAAACTCGGAGTGAAACTCTCCTAATGTCGTCCAACCTCAGGTGGCAGAAGAATAGGCAACTTCTGTCCACGATGCGTATTAATCAGATGTGTGGACTTATATCCGCAAGCAGGACCTCGGCTCCTCTTCTTTGATGACATAGCTGCAAAACATAATGAACTAAATTAGTGCAAAATAACATAAAGAAATGTAGACAAATAAGATAAGTTTAAAATATAGTTATTACATGATGCACCACAGATGATCCCTCTGTCAAGCTGGAAGTAAGGAGAATTATCTGGCCTCGATGTAGTAGGAGTATCTCTCGAAGACATCTGCAAACAAACATACAAACTAGAATTAATAAATAAGAAAGTATAAGAATATAGTTGTAATAAGTAAAAAAAAAAACATGAATGCTACCAAATTAATCACTGTCGTTCGAACATAAAATTACTATTTTTTCTTCTTTTTTTGATGTGAAATACTATCCTTTCCTTCTTAGCATGATAAACCCAGCAGAATTATGAAGTGGTTCGATCCATGGTTGAGCACTCAATTTAATGGAACAAAATGAGCTTCAATTTCTGTGGTTTGGTTTCAATTTCAATGTTCACTTGTTTTGCCGAATATTCTAAAGGGTCAAGAGAAGTGGCTGACCAAAAGTACAGAAAACATATCAAAATAAGTTAAGAAAATGAATAGGGCATCATTTAATAGTATATTGTACGTACTAATTTAGGACCTTTCGTGAATTTGTCTATTAGATCTACTGAAAAAATATAAATAAATCATGCTCCTACCAAGAAAAGAAAAAAAAATCATGCTTAGGGAAACGATGTTTAAAGGTTCTATTAATCAAGAGGCAATCTGCCATGATACATGAAATCAAGGACATGTTGATGGCAGAGATGGGAAACTTGGACATGATTGAGGATTCCAGGCCAAATCACCAATCAAGAACAATGCAAAGTAACAGTAGCAGTGGTTAATGCTCAGAGTGCACCATCATGAAACAGTCATACCTACATCTTCACTTAAAGTACAAACTTAAGGTGAACTCTTAGTTGACATCAACGATTTAAACACTGACCCATACCAGCCAGTGTAGGATGTATCATACCAATTCAGTCTTGTAGTACTAGATGATGCAGAGGCTGGGTAAACCCCTATATTAACACATGATATGGGTGCTCTGCCAACTTGAACCATGTATCATGCATCAGTATAGTGGAACAGGGGCATACCACACCATAACAACCCATACCAGTGCACTGGTTCAGATACTTCAAAACCATGCTAATTCATTTACAGGAATAGCAGGCAATTACCAAGAGCTTTGCAGATAATATTATCCAACTGTTTAATTTCCTAAAGTTATCGTGAACTTGATAGTCTTATTAGCCCCATGGAGGACGCACCTTCCTTAAATGATTAACCTTGACACCAACATGCAGGTCAATGAATCATGCACGGCTGCTTAAGCAGACACTAGTAGATTAATAATGTATCACTATTATCTCATTGACACCAGGAAATCTACATTTCCTAGTTGATTTATCTAAGTATCAACTCTAACTATATTTGCATAAAATTTCACTCTAATAAGTCAAATATTTTATTGATAACGAAAGTGCCTTTGAAACTTGAACAAGTGTTTACCAAGGAAAAAAAAAAACAAAAACCCAAAAAAACACTTGAACAAGAGCTGGAATGTCTGTTATATCCCACCAGGGAATCAAATCAGATATGTATGGTTAAAAGGGATTCAAATTCTATGCCTAAGCATGCTAACAGGTGATTGGATGAATCCATGATCGTAACCTAACTAGTAGAAGAAAATGCATGAGATCATACATACCATCGAGAAAAAAATATAAAATATTAACATAATGATTATTCTATGCTCTAGTAATAAACTACTGTAAGCTGCTATACTAATTAAATTATCATTCCTCTTCTGCTATACTAATTTATTTATCATTCCTCTTCAACCTTGAGGTGTATCATACACCACTAATTTAACTGTGAGTGAGGTTTAGTTGCCATAAGGTTTACAAGGTATCTAATGATGAAGTGTGAACACATGCTAAGTAACATACCGAAAGGAAAGGTGAACAAGTGGACATGGTTGAATACAAAATATCTGCTCAGATGATGCTAAATACCATAAATAGGATTGCAAGTACTAGTAAATCACAGAATATGATTATCCTTCCTCCTCCTCTCTCTCAATCTCTCTTTCTCTCTCCCTCTCTATATCTGAGATGCCTCTCATACGAAGATGGAGACTGAGGAAATACCCAGGAGCAGTAAAAATAGATCGACGGAGATCAATAAAACCAGAACAGGGAAAGGGAGAGCTTACCCAGATTTGTTTTTGCTTCTATGCGGTAGAGTTTTAAAGGCAGCAGGGGAGGGTTCCGGCATCCTGAGGTTCACAGCGGAGAGGAGGTTGCGGGGGTCTCAGATTTGCGAAGGAGAGCTTGCGGGGGTCTCAGATTTGTGGAGGGGAGCTCGACGGAGTCTCAGATTTGTGGAGGGGAGCTCGTGGGGTTTCAGGAAGAAGACAAGAAAATCGCAGGAGGGTTTCAGGAAAAAGAGGAAAAATGGAAAAAATATCTTTACCCGGGCCGAGTGTGATCTTATTACGATGATTAATTTGTCGTAATAATTCAACTTATTACGGCGATAATTGTATTTTCACCGTAATAGCGCAAAAATAAAAAAATATACTCTCACCAACTACGGCGACATTAAAATTTCACCATTATAAATCACCTTATTATGGCGAAACATAATTTTCGCCGTAATAGCAAAAAAATTAAAAAAATATACTCTCATCATGTTAGGCAACATCTAACTGTCGCCGTTACAAATCAACTTATCATGACAAAAAAATATTTTTTGCCATAATAGAGCACAAATTAAAAAATATACTCTCAACATATTACAGCAACATCTATCAGTCACCGTTACAAAGCAACTTATTACGGCGAAAGAGAAATTTCGCCGTAATACCACGAAGAAAATATAAAAATAAAATTTGCTCCCTATTACGGTGAAACAAAATTTTCGCCATAATAGCGCGAAGAAAAAATAAAAATAAAATCTGCTCAATATTATGAAGAAATATATTTTTCATTGTAATATCGCCAATATATATATATATATATATACTCTCACCCTATTACGGCGACATTTAGATGTCACTGTTACAAATAATAGCATGAAGAAAAAATAAAATAAAATCTACTCCATATTATGGCAAAAATAATGTTTCGCCGTAATAGAACAAAAAATAAAAATAAAATCTGGTCCATATTATGGAAAAATTTATTTTTCACCGTAATAGTGCAAAAAACAAAACAAAAATAAAATCTGCTCCCTATTAATATCTTGAATTAAAATAATTATTTTTTAAATAAAAACTCTATCTATTATAGCGAAAAAATATTTCGCCGTTACAAATAAATATATTATGGCGAAATATATTTTTCACCATATTATGTTGAATTAAAATAATTATTTTTTAAATAAAAATACTATCTATAACAGCAAAATTATATGTTGCCATTATAAGTGGTGATATTACGATGAAAACTTTTTTCGTTGTAATATCTTGAATTAAAATAAATATTTTTTAAATAAAATTCTATCTATAACGGCGAAATTAGATTTCGCCGTTATAAGTAGAAATATTATGACGAAATATGTTTTATCATAATAACTTTAATTAAAATAATTATTTTTTTAAATAATACCTTTATCTATAATGGCGAAATTAGATTTCGCCGTTAGAAGTAGAGATATTACGATGACAAATTGTTTCGTCGTAATATCGTGAATTAAAATAATTATTTTTTTAAGTAAAAACTCTATCTATAACGGTGACCGTATATTTCGCCGTTAGAAGTATGGATATTACGATGAAATAGTTTGTCGCCATAATAAATATTTTTTACGATGATTGTAATATTTATTTCACCATAATAAGGGAACCTATAACGACGACAATTAGTCATCGTTATAAGTTCGCCACAAATGCTCATCTTTCTCGTAGTGATAGATATACCACCATAAAAAATTACAACATCCTTCGCAACATTTACCTCAAAATCTTTGATGGTTCATGCATCAAAGCTTGATACAAGGAGAATCTCTATGTTATGCAAGACTTTATGAAAAAATTGATAATTTGTTTTATTGAGAAGATATACCAAGCATAACAACACAACAATATTTAGTAAAAGGACAATCAATTTTAACATGTTTTGCTCCATAATGGCACATATTGTTGGCCAATACTGAAGTTCTCAAAGCAGTGAGATAGGTGAGCTAATAACAATTCCCCATGCCAATTAGTACACATTTCAATCAAGCAATCACTTGAATAAGAGATTATTCTCTAATTCTTAAGCTTCCCAGAATTTTAAGAATAACTGAGGGAGACTAATTAATAATAGAGCGGCAAGTCACACATAACACTGATATGGTAAGTATCAAAATATGTCCTAAGCTTAAACAAAATAGAAGAGGGTGGATGTAATCTCCTAGTAATGGAACAATGTGAATAACCTCAATTTATCCCAAAAGATTAAGCTATTAGGCTTAACCTTACTTCAGTATGCAACACAGAATGTGTTTTTTATGTGATAAACGAGTTGGGTCAAGATCATTACTTTGAGGAGATTTTGAACTCCCATTCTCCCAAAATCATAGTTTCAATGCTAAGAAGGTACAGAAGAAAAGACTCAAGTTTGTCAAAATGTGAAATGTAAATGAAGATATCTGTCACAGTCCCACATCAGCTGACAAGGAAGTTCCACATAGCTTTATATAAACTTAGACATACAAGTCCTCCATATAGTTTAAGACAACATCAAGAAGGTTGTGTGTATTTGTGTCACTATGTATCATAAAATTGGTGGAGAAAACGATAGGTTTCAACCTGAATAAATTAAGAAATGGGCAATTCTAAATTAGTTGGAATTTTATTTTATGCAATTAAGAAATGAAGATTGTCCACAAGAAGAATATCCCTATTGTGTAGCTTCCGCCGAGATTAGGCGCACAAGGGAATATGAAGAAGGAGAAGAATAGATGGATATAGAAGAAAAAAAAAGAATGCCTTTATTTTCTTGGTCTTTTTTCAATCCGGTTACATCCAGAGAGAACCTTAAATAATCATCCATCTTGGATAATAAAACTTCTCCGCACCAGCCCGTAACCAACTCCCTAACAAACTCCCTAAAATATGGAAGTCTATCTAGAAAACCTAAGCCCAATCCCCGTGGACCCAATCCCATAACCTACAATTAGGTTATTAAACATTCTCTCAAAAAACTCCCTTCTAAGCCATGCAAGAAAACTCTCAAACTCGAGCCATGTACACACATGACTCACATGCTCTCTATTCTCGGATCACAAGCCGACCCAAATGACTTAAGAACCTGAGAACTTATGTAGCCTAAGCTCTCAAACCTGTGTGACTTACCTAGACATTGGATGTGCCACACCTAAGCTTACAATCTCCACCTTGGTGCATCAAAGTTACAGTAAGCTCCACCTGGTCTATCAATCCCATCAGTGATCCACATATAAAGAAGCTATCTCAAGGTAGTACCTTAGTGAGTGCATTTGCTGCGTTATCTTTGGTAAACACTTTCATAAGCTCCAACTCACCATCCTCCACAAGCTCCCTAATCTTGTGGTATCTGATGTCAATATGTTTGGTCCTAGCATGATAGACCGGATTCTGGACCAAACATAAATCATTCTGGCTATTAGAAAATATCCTGATCACCCCCTGTGCTATCCCCATCTTCAGTGCAAGACCTTTTAGCCACATAGCCTCCTTGGCAGCCTCTGAAATACCAATATACTCTGACTTTGTTTTAGACAAAGCCGTCACTGGCTGCAGACTTGACTTCATGATATTGGACAACCATTCAACATAAAGACATACTATGTTATCGACCTTCTTGTGTCGAAATCACCTTCATAGTCAGCATCAATAAAACTGCTACCCGATCCTGAGCCTTCATGGTCAGTCTAGTGCCATCCTCCATGCTACTATACCCATAGCATATACCAACACTGACTGTGCTAATAAGATATTTGAAGATCCCTTTCAGAGCTCTCCAATGTGCTCTACCCGGACTAGCCATGAATCTGCTAACCTGGCTAACAACATATGCAAGGTCAGGCCTACAACACACCATATCATACATGAGCCTGCCTACTCCTGAAGCATAAAGTACTCTGAACATTTCCTTGGCTTCTGTCTCAAAACTTGGTGACATTGTCTTGGAGAGCTTAATGTGACCAACCAATGGTAATGCGGCTAGCTTTGCACTATCCATACTGTACCTCTCCAAGACCCTCCTGATATAAGTCCTCTGAGATAAGTGAAGCAACCTCCTATCTTTGTCCCTAAAAATTTTCATCCCAAAATCTGTGTAGCAGAACCTAAATCCTTCATTTCAAACTCAGCTGACAATGCTGCCTTTAAATCTTTACAATAACTTTACTCTTGCATGCAATTAACATATCATCCACATACGAAAGCAAGTATAATCTAGAATGATCTTCTAAAATCCGAACATAAACCCAGGGATCATACTCATATCTAGACATGTTGATGATCCTCACAAAGGTATCAAACTGCAGGTACCACTGACGTGTCGATTGCTTCAAACCATATAAGGATCTCTGCAAACGACATACCTTTCTTTCTGACCCCGATTCTATGAATCCCTCCGACTGCTCCATATAAATCTTCTCCTCCAAATCCCCATAAAGGAAGATCGTCCTGACATCCATCTGCTCCAGTTCCAAATTCTGCACCGCTACAATGCTCAGCAATATCCTGATAGATGTGTATCGTACCACTAGTAAGAACACCTCATTGTAGTCAATGCCTTCTTTTTGAGAAATTCCTTTGGCCACTAACCTAGCCTTATACCTAATCCCATCCTTCTCTGTGGCTCCTTCTTTGCACTGAAATACCCATTTGCAACCAATGGATTTCTTTCCACTTGGCAATGACATCAACCATCAAGTCTGATTCTTCTACAGGGACTGTATCTCTTTTACCATAGCTTGGACACCCTATCTCTATCATGGCTTATTATTGCCTTCTGGTAGGTAACTGGTCCTCCACTGGCAGCCACCAATGCATATAACATAGTCTCGCCAAACCTATATCGCTCCGGCTACCGAATGACCCTCTTTGGCTTATGTAGTGCAATGCCGATGCCTATCCCAGGATGTGACTCCTTTCTCTATCTTCGTGAGCATGCATCTGGCTAATCCCTGTATGTGAAGACATATTTGGAGTGTGCTCCACCTGAATCTCATGTCCTTCTTATGATCCTACAAAAGGTAAAATATCATAAGAGGTTAGTTGCTCATCTGCACCTTGCTGAGCCTTCTGTTGCCCACCCGCGTCCGATTGGGCCTCTGACTGAACCTCCACCACCTCCTGCTTCTTGAGGACTGAGCTCTCATCAAAAACCACATCCTTGCTGATCGTGGTCTTTTGCTCCAAGAGATTCCACAGCCTGTATCCCTTGACTCCTCATGGATATCCAATGAATACAATTTTTTAGGCTTTGGCATCCAACTTAGTCCGCTGACTGGCATCCATATGTACATATGTTGTACATCCAAAAACTCTGATATGGCTGAGCTCCACCTGTCTACCAGACCACACATCCTTTAGTAACCTCCCATCAAGCTTGACATGAGAAGACCTATTCACCAAGTAGGCTGCTGTATCAACTGTGTTCATCTAAAATATTTTAGGTAATCCTACTTACAATCTCACACATCTAGCTTTCTCCATGACAGTTCGGTTCATTCTCTCAGCTACTTCATTTTGTTGAGGAGTTCTAATCACTGAAAATTACCTTTTGATACCTCCATCTGTGCAAAATTTTAGAAACTCCTTACTTGTGAATTCTCCACCGTTATCAGGCTCCTTCTCCACCTCAACCTGTCATGCTTGAAATTTGGAGAAGACCTATGACTTTTCCTTCAAGAAATATACCTAGACCTTCCTTGAAAAATCATCAATCAGAGTCATAAAATATCTGACCCCATTCCTGCTCGAAACTGGAGCTGAACCCCAAACATCACTATGTACTAGCTCCAAGGGACCTGCACTATGCGCTAAACTGGTAGAAAATTTTACCTTGTATTGTTTGCCCATCTGACATAACTCATAGACCTCTGCAACACTCTCATCCAAAGCTGGAGTCCTCCTATCCTTCATCAGCACCCTCATGCCCCGCTCTCCCATGTGACCAAGACAGTAGTGCCACATGCGGTACATATCCTGCTGACTGTGCACTGCTGCTGTTGTCTCAGACCCTTCACACATCGATCACAGACCCAACCAGCTGATACAAATTATTTTTCAGCCTCTTCCCCCTCATCACAACCATGGCACCTTTCATGATATTGAGTACACCATTCCCAGAATGACAACTGAAGCCAAATCCATTCCTCTCCTGGTACCCCAAGGACACTAGGTTCTTCTTCAAGTCAGGAACATGCTTCACATGAGTAAGAGTTCTCACAATCCCATCAAACATCCTGATCCTAATTATGCCAACTCCTACCATCCTGCAAGAATAGTTATCACTTAATATCGCATTCCCCACATCGATTTTAGTATAATCTGCAAACCAGAACTGATGCAGTGTATAATGATGTGAGCAGGCTAAATCAAGTAATCAATTGTCTGCTGTATTTCTGTGTGCATCTGAAACCACCAAGAGGTCCTCCTCGATCCCTATATCTTCAACAGTACTAACAGATTCCTTCTCTTCTTGAGATTTCTTCCAAAGAGAGAATTCCTCTTTATGTATCCAACCCCATTACACTTGTAACATCTGAACTTACCTTTGCCTTTCTTTGACTTGGACCTAGATCGGCCTCTGTGCTTGCTGACCTCCTTGCCTCTGCCGGTTCTCTCTCCCATCGTGAGGCCCTCTTGAGGTGCACCTTCCCCTGTCATTTTTCTCCGCTGCTTATTGGATCTCAACACATATACAATATCTTCATAAAGCAATATTTCTTTTTCATAAAGCAGTATAGTAACAAAAGGATAATAAGACATAGGCAATGAACATAACAAGAGAAGAGATTTATCTTCTTCTCCATCTTAACACCAAGAGTCATCAAATCATCACATACCCTATCATACTTCTGAATATGAAGAACAATATCCCCGCCTTCATGCATCCGAAGACTATATAATTATTCCTTCAACATAAGTTTATTGCACATATTTTTACCCATGTATAAGGAATGCAACTTGGCCCAAAAACTATCAAATTGACTTTCTCTATCAGACAAAACTACAAGCATATGTAGGGTCATCCATAACTAATCCATGAGTAGGTAGATCAAAAGTGAATAGCTATAAGCATCTCAAAGAAATAGCAGATCATCATCAATGATGACCCATAATTGACCAATAGTTAATGATTATAGAAAAGATAAATCCTATCAATCTACCTATATAACTATGTTTAAAGCTTTCTACTCAAGATGAATGTGGTCAATAAGAAAGCGTCCATCCAATAAATTCTCAAATGCATAAAATTTCACCGAATGAGGAACGGATTGGGATACTCACGAGCAACGATGGGCATGACGAAAGTCCTCGGAAAGATGGGATTGGGCGAGATCTTTCACCGAAGGAAAACCATGCCGATGGGAGTCTCTGAGCAGCTGGGGATGGCGGCGGAGAGGAGCTTGCGGGGGGGCCCGACGGACGAAGCTCGCAGGGGGTTTCAGGAAGAAGGCAATAGTCAGTTGAGGGTTTCAACGAAAAGGGGAAACGCAGGGAAAATTTCTTTTTTGCGAGCGTAATAAGTAGCTTTATTAAGGCGACTATTTTTTTCGCTGTTATAACAAAAACAAATTTTTTAAAAAATAAAATTAAAATTATTACGATGAAATAAAAATATCATCATAATAAAAAAAAAATTAAAAAAAAATAAAATTAATACTTATTATAATAAAATAAAAATATTGTCGTAATAAGTAATTTATTATGGTAACTTATTTTTTTTACCGTAATAATATGAAAAGAAATTATTTAAAAAATTAAAATGAAGACTTATTACGATGACATATCGTTTTCGTCGTAATAATATGAAAATATTTTTTTTAAAAAAAAAATTAATACTTATTATGGCAAAAAAGATATGTCACTGTAATAAATTTATGTATTATGATGATATTTTTTTCACCGTAATAACATGAGAAGAAATTTAAAAAAAATAAAATAAGACTTATTATGACGACATTGTTTTCACCGTAATCACATGAAAAGAATTTTTTAAAAATAATAATAAATTTATTAAGAAATAAAAATATCATCGTAATAAGTATTTTTTTACGGCGACATATCTTTTTCGCCATAATAACATGAAATATAAAAATAAATTTTTTATCAAAATTATAACTTATTATGATGAAAACAAATGTCACATAATATGAATTTTTAATGATGAAATAAATTTATACCATAATAAATAATTATTACGATAAATTTAATTTTGATTTTGCCGTTATAAATGAACATAACAAAGAAAACAAAGCAACATCAAGATAAAATTCTGCACTAGTAAATTCTCAACCCTCACCTTCCTTTTTCATTAAATTTTTTAAACTCACTTTGTTTTCACTACTCATGATTGATCAAGCCATAAACACCAAAAAAAAAAAAAAAAAAACCCTGCAATCAATCAAATTGCTACAACGGTTAGATGCCTTTTGCTTACTTCTTTTGAATTTATTTAAATCCTTTTTTTTCTTTGCTTCTTTAAAGCCTCTTACATTACACGTGCATGGCTGGTTCCTCATTAATGCCTCACGAAGCCTCCTTTGCACAATGAACCGTGGAATTAATGCGAGGCCCGAAGTCTTCTTCTCCACGCACGTTCCTCCCATACGTGATACTTCCGTCCACCGTGGACTCGTTGACCGGAGCGAACCTTGCCTCACCGCTGGAACGCCCCCCCCCCTCCTCCCAGACGTGGATTTTCTCCCATGCAATGGAGCGTCCGACTTCTTCCCACAACCCGTTGGGCGCTAGAGCGGGAATTCCAATGCACGAAGAACCGTGCGTTCTCCCTTTCCACTAGCGCCCTTCACGTTCTACTGATCGAACTACCAGCTGGTAGAAATCTGGGACGTCCCCCGTTGAATCCCACGCAAGCACAAAGCCTTTCTCCTCAAGCGTCCGTCCTCCTTCTTCCTAGGAGAATTGTCTTTCTCCTCACGCATCCGTCATCCTTCTTTCTAGAAGAATCGCGCCAAGCCTCCGTCCGTTCCTAAGAGAAATCCCTCTCACGAACTCGCATCTTCACACCTCCACGAAATCGGGAGCAGTTTTGTTTTTTTTTTTTTTTTCAAAGATAAATCTAGGATTGATTTCTCTCTTTACAAATTCTCTTCCCAAGCACCTCTCTAATTGCTCTGATACCACTTGTTGCGCAGCTTTCATCAAAATCCGACGCATAAGGAAAGGAGGAGGAGAAGAATAGTTGGATATAGAAAAAAAAGAGAATGCTTTTATTTTCTTAGTCTTTTTTCTATCTGGTTACATCCAAGAGAGCCTTAAATAATTATTCATCTTGGATGATAAAACTTATCTGCACCAGCTTTGGATATGCCACGCCTGAGCTTACAATCCCAAAACTTTATTTTTTCATAATAAGCTAAGCACAAATGGAAGAATGTGATCAAAATCACACAGTTAGATAAGGCGCATGCAGATGGTGAGTCCATCACCAACACAAACTTGTGATATCTCGATCCGGGAGTCAGCAGCCAACAATTCATTAAACTTGAGAAAGTAGTCTCTAACTTCGGCATCTGAGTCAGAGATGGGAGTACCCACTGGAGCAACCACACGACCAGACCAAAGAACATCATCATAGATAATAACTCCTCCAACCTTCACAAGTTTAAGCAACCGTTCATGGTATTCTCCATAGTTTAACTTGTCAGCATCCACAAATGCAAAATCAAACAAGTCATCTGCCTTTACCTGCGATCGATTATCAATGGAATTTCGTTGTCACGATCATATAGTTATCTTAGTTTAGAAAGCAATGGTAATTTAACAATATGGTGGCATGTTAGAAGGAAAGTGTTGTTTTCCCTCCAAGCGTTCCACTTTTGTTAGGTTTCTTTAAAGGTTATTGAACACTCAAATACAAATCAGAATAGAAGTAACACCACTTTCTTGTCAAGAGATCAGAGCAGCATATTTAGAAGCCCAAAGCCTGTATGATGAGGATCTAAGAAAATGGTAATTTTTCTGTTGTTTCCCTTTCTATAACAGTGGTATTGAGATGGCTAATATGATGAGATCTAAGAAAATGGAAAATTTTCTGTTTGTCTCCCTTTCTATAATGGTGGTATTGAGACAGCTAAGATGGCTACAAAGTAATTGGATCCATTACTTGACAAAATATGATTTGTAATTTAAGAAAAGATGGTACGTAGGGAATAAATAAAACATAAATGATTGGAATATGAATTAAATATGCACTCTTTGACAATTAATATACCTTATGTTGGAAGTTTAATTCAGACTTAGATTAGGAGTTGGAGATGATCTTGTCCCCGGTCCTAGAGTAGGTTAAGTTGCAATAGCTTGGTGGATTCAATTCTTTAGTTTGGGCTGTCTTAATGCTTGCCAGGCAGTTCTCGATATGAACCTCCACATACTAGAGGTGTCATGTGGCATGTTTGAGCTCTTTGCCATGTAAAGATTGCAATATATTCTTGAATTAGGATAAGTAAATAAGAAATGAAGACATCTGGTGAAGAGTTTTGCATGAGCATGAAATGGTATTTGGCTTGATTGTGTTTAAGTGGGAAGGGATTAATGCCTGGGTCCTCTTCTGTGTTGAGTTTGGCACCGTAGATTTAGAGTATTTATTAACAAAATCATATATTGTTTGTGTGATGCTTGGTTAATGCCTTCCCATCTCCTCTCTATTATCTTTCACACCATGCTACCAGTGTAATGTGCCCTTCAGTGCATGAGCTTCTGTGCTTGCTCCATGATTTTTATTTACCAGTCATTAGACATGCGCATTGCACATACAGAAGTCAACAATAAAAGATTATCAGTTTAATCAAAATTTTGCAATTGTAATTAGAAATACAAGCATTCAAATAAGTCTATATAATTTTGCAATTGCAATAATCTAATTCACCAAATTGGTAGCATATTGCATCGAGCAAACAATTACAAACTAAAGTTTCTGACTGATCTTGGGACCAATTAGTAATTACACTATGTTGGACCTCATGGAAAGAATGAAATGATAGAGTTTTGTTTGGAAAATCAAGCTCTGTTTTTGTTCTTATGTAAAAGGCTTTGCAGCAAGAAGACTAACAAGTACCACTACATATGTTTGAAGAATGGTTAACTATCATTGTAATTGAACTCTCTAACTCCATTATTTTAAATTTCTTGTTATTAAGTTTGATATAAATTACTAACTTTTTAGCCTAGGACCGTGTTGCATTGCTTTCGTTTTCTGTTTTCGTCTTCGGAGAAAAAATGTGCGAGGCCAGAAACCTATACAATGAAACTTTTCAAGATTTCAGATTGTTTGGTGAAAATTTTAGAGGGTTGAAAGAAAAATTTATTGCTTTCGAAAAACAAGTGAAAGTAGAACAAAAGATTAGAAGAAGTTATGGGAGATGCTCTGTTTTCATGTCAGGTTCCATGTGGGCATTCACCAATCTATGGAGAACAAAAAAGCATGAAAGTAGGAACAGTGCCAAAATGGCCCATTTTTAGGATCTACTAATATGATATGATATCAAGACCAAGTTTCTGGAGGCCACGAATTCAATTTTCTCCCAGCCAATTATTTAATTAATTGACTTTGATGTCATTTTATCCCCATTCCAGTCTCCAAATGGATGATTCAAGCTGCATGTGAGGAGTTAATGTAATATAAATTGTTTACCTATTTTCTGTCAGCTAGCAAAAAACAAATCTTTAACAGACTATTTGTTCAGAGACTATGCGAAAATGGTTTAAAAAGTCATTATCCATATTATATCAGCTATTACAATAAAATAATGGTCAGATAATTGTCATTGTTTAAATGTTCATTATTAATGTATACAAAATGGAAAAATATAATATTTATAATGTAAAGGACTCTATTAAAATTACATTATGAAGGCCATTATGCTACACCATGATTCTTCTGTAATGTAGAGCATTCTCTATAAACTGATTTGTTTTAGGTAATGACAATGAGATGCCAAATAACAATTCACAGACAAACATATTTCATAGGTCTAATTTGTCATAGATCATTGCTTATAAGTGAGCATAAAATGATTTAATAAATTTGGTAATTATGTTAAGCTATATATATATTTGACTTAGCTCTGTTTTTCCATTTGCTCAAACTCCAACATTTTAAGATTTATGTCTAGAACACTATTTTTTTATAAGTTCTCCAAACATGCAAAGCTTTACAAGGTACATCTATGTAGCTTAACCTATGTTAAGCTCTTTTGAATTAATTCAACACACAAATCTCGCTTGTAATGTAAGTAGCCACCATGTTTAAGAAAAGATAACTATTTACACCACAAAGAATATTATACTTGATTTATGATGAAAGTTACCTCCTGAACTGTTTTATCAAGAATAGGGAGAGCTTCTGACTCAATAAAGTTAATCTTGTTCTCAACTCCTGCTCTTTGGATAAATGGTAGTCCAATCTCAAAGTATGATCTATTAACATCGATTGCTGTGACCTACAAGAAAGTATAAAAAAGAATCATGAATACTAAATTTTATACCATTTTTTTTCTAATATGAATTCGTAACTTGATTAATGTTGTTTAAACATAAGGTTTTGCAAATTTTATTAAAGGTATCTTTTCTGGATAAACTAAAAATATATCCAGTTAAATGCAAAATGAGTTGTACACATACATAACATATATTTGTGTATGTATAAAGATTACACTATACTCTGAGATCTAAAACTTTGGTAAAAGATTATAAATTATGTGTATACATATTAATATATATGCACAGAGAAACATACATATGTGGATAGGACTATATACATTAAAATCAAAATCTTTAGTAAAAATCTAATGATTTCTACAACTTCATGGAAAAAGGGAGTTTTCTTTTCATCTTTCTCTTCCACTTTGGTTTGGACTTTAATTTTGCAACCAATGCCTTTAAGCACATGTTAAAAATACCAGTTATATCCCCATGTAAAATATTACACATGTAATCTGACTTTTCTTTATCTATTGCTTCCATATGTTATTACAGAAATATTAGTGATTAGAAAATGGAGCGGATCTTGTAGAAAATTTTGTTAGAATTTTGTTGGAGGTATGCAGCGTTTTTCTTTTTCTTTTTCTTTTTCTTACACAAGACTAGGATGTTGTGCAAAAAAGGATGCACAAGACTAAAAGACTAATGTGTAAGGGATATCTTAAGGACCTAGTATCTCAATAGCCAACCTTCCTTTAGCTTAAAATAATTTTTAATATCTAAACACAAGATGAGCAACCACTGAACTATTTTTAGACCTATTCTTATTCTTACTTCTGCAACCACTAAAGCAATAAGTTTCCTTTAATTGCACACCTATTATGGAGTACAATACTTATAATGAAGTATAGGCTTACTACTACACTAACTTCTGCATAGCTCTGATACCATTTATAATACGTAAGCCCACCCAATCCAATTAACTCGTTAGCGGATCAAAACCATGTGGCCCAAAAACTCAAGTGAAAATTAATGGGTAGCAAGTGACTTGAGTTATAAGTACATACCATATTTTTGTTCTATCCAATATGAGATTAAATTTGGGATATCATATACACAAAAAGAAATAATAATATTTAATGATGGTAAGGGAGCTAAAATACCTTGCC
Source organism: Calamus simplicifolius (assembly GCA_900491605.1). Taxonomy (NCBI): domain Eukaryota; kingdom Viridiplantae; phylum Streptophyta; class Magnoliopsida; order Arecales; family Arecaceae; genus Calamus; species Calamus simplicifolius. Next base: position 199,043 of record UESW01002285.1, read on the forward strand.
ATCCTCTGGCAATGCTAGTGCTGTTGAAAGGAGCGAATAACCTGTAAACACACCAATCTCAATTGTCTTCTTTGCATTCATGAGCTTTAGAAGCATAGAAAGATGTTGGCATTCCTCTGGAGGCACCATCCAAAAATGACTGTCGCATCCCAAAAAAATTAAAAAATGGGTTGAAATACTAATTATAATTAATTCATGCAAGGTTAAATGAGAACATATTGACAACTTGCAACAACATATATCATCATACTATTTATTTAATATATAGTCAAAGTTCCTTATGCTATCCTATGATGCGTGCACAGTTTCAATTTGAACAAATATTTAAAGAGTTAATCTTATTACTCATCGGTCACCATAGCTAGTTCAAGATTGAATCGATTAGTCGAAGATTCACTGCTCATTTGGCTTTCTATTGCTCAATTAGTCTGGCATTGTTAAGAATACTGAATCAAAAAAGGTCCAACATTCAAATTTGAGGGTCATTATTAGATATAACAATGTATGATAAAAGGAGAACCATGAAATCGAATTATCATGGCATAGTTAATATGTCGATGAATATGATAGTAATTTCAAATCCATGCTATATAATAGAAAGAATATCTTGTCAATGGTTATGCTCTACAAAAATTTCAACAAAAGAAAGATTTCACACTTCTCATGAACTATAAACAAGGCCAGGTCAGTGTTTCTTGGATCACAGACAAAAATAATATTTTAAGCAAGTTAGCACATCAGAGCACTGGATTTTATTAACAAATTCAAAATTTTGATGGTGATTTTGGATACTGAACATCTTACTAATACTATATTACATAAAGATACAATAACACATTGCTTATTGAAAAATCAAAATAATTTTTTTTTTGAGTAAAAGAGTGGCATGAGGGAATGAAATGCATAGGAGGAGCAAGGAGCCACCCCAAAAAGGAAGATTATAATTAAAGTGGGTACCTGATGATGTTTAGGCCCATTCTCTTTTGGTGTAAGAACCAATTGTACCCATAAAAATGAAGAGCAAAATCTCTTTGCCCCTCATTTTTTGATAAGAGAGAGGACCAAAAATTTTGCATGGGGCTGACACACATTTTTTCCCATTCATCGAAAAATAAGGTGGTATTTATTTTCTGATCCTCTATTCTTTTTTTTAGAAAAACTTTTTGTATGAAAATACCAAACAAGTAACTGATGTAACTCAGTCGGAATTAATGGCTGTGCTCAATCATGAAGAGATGCAGCAATAGAATGAATAAAAATCACAAAATATCTTGATTGATGAATGTCAGTTATCTTCACATTATTCATATTTATTATTTAGAACTATATATATATATATATATATATATATATATATACAACTCAACTCATCTAAACCTTTTTACAACTACATGGGGTCGGTTATATGAATCTGCTTCCTCCGTTTGCTCTATTCAAGATCAAGTCGATATTTAAATTAATTATTTCTGCCCATATTAGTTTAGGTCTATCTCTATCTCTATTCTTACCATGAATATATATATATATAATACTATAATGTATTATGCTAAATAAGATGGAACAAGATGGCAGAAATCTATTTTGAAATCTCTTTCGAACAAGGCATGTGAACCATCTTAGATCCCATCTTGTCTAGACTTGAATCAATGGTTTCTAATCTGACTAGCAAAGTGGTGTGTGACATGTTCCCTAACATTTGAGATAAAAATTAATGAAATATACAAGGTCCTAACAATTAATTCCCACACAATCAAAAAAGATTTAGAACTTGCCACTCTTGTTTTGGGTCTCCTCTCTCAATGCCTTGAGTTGTTCATGCTCTCGCGGGTAAACACTTGTCTCCAATATATACTGAAAGGAAAAAAAAAAAAAAAAAAAGATTAGCTAAGGTGACAAAATTAAAAACCAATTCAAATAGAAGGAATGTTCTCTTTATATTAATCTTTTCAAAAGCTAAAAAAGTCGGATAGAAGAGAAACCCCCTTTTGCTTTCTTGTTTTCCTTTACTCCTCTTCTTCACCCCCACACACACAAAAGAAAAAGAAAAAGAAAAATCTCTACTGCACCAATCTGAAGAAGCGATGAAGACGAAGAAGAAGGGAACTGACCTTATAAAGGGCATCATCTTTTAAGAGATGTGCTGCATGTCCTGCCGGGATAGCCATTAGTCTCTTCTTCCTTTATTTCCACAGCTGGTGATCACCAAGGGAGCCGGATGGAGATATATTGGCACCCTCTCCTCCCGAGTACTGTCACCAGGTCACATGATTGATGATTCCCTATGTAACGAATGGTTACTTTAATATCCAGCCAACCATGTACGGCATCGACGCTGAAGAGATTCCCCAGTCCCCACTTGTCGACTTCGTTTTATACTGTTCGGTGAAACGGAAAGACAATGACATCTACAGTGAGCGTCATGGTTCTGCATTTGACTCATTTTGAAAGTTGTCGGAACCAAACTGAATCGATTTGGGCCGGTTGAACCCAAATTCAAAAGTCAAATCGATTCGATTCTAACATAAAACCGAATGGGTAAATGATGCAGAATAATTTAATTAATTCAATTTATCCATGAACCGATCAACCCAACCCAAACCGAATGAAATCGTGGTTTTATTATCATGTTAACCTTAATTTTTTTATTAAAAATTAATTTTTATTAATATAAATAATTTTTATATTAAATAATTGATCGATGGTTCAACCAGTAACCCAGGCTCTTGGCCGGGTCAATGTTCAGGCCAAGTCTAACACCCATGATTTCAAACCCTCATCCATATATAAAAATTTTTTTTTCCAACAATATGGCTAGCTATGGATATAAGGCGGCTGCTCATCCATGAAAGAATAGTTAAGATGCATACTTTATTCATAAATAAGCGGCTACAATGTGCATCACATATACTTTGTGGAATATTAGAGAGGGTTCTCACTTTATCATCATTTTTATTATAAGTTTTTTGAGTTTAATGTGTTCTATATATCCCTAATTGCTCACTTTTGTATTTTATAAAAATCAATTGAATATAATTTTAATTAAATAATTAGTATAAGCCTAAATAAAGTATGTAATTAAGAAAGTATTGACTTAAACTTGTTTCGGTTTGATTTTGTATATATAGATATTTGATATGGAGGTGTAGGGCCTCATCTTTTAAGTTAGTTAATAGAAGGTTTAATGGCTGTTTTATTTTTATGGCCCAGTCTTCACTCACATGCTAATTCAACTCCAACTTAGATTACTTTCATACATAAAGAGAGTTTAGAGGGTTGTCGGTCCCATTAAATGAGAATATAAACACTACAGCAAATTTTCAGTGTAGCAACAGTATTTTTCGGTAGAGCGTCGAGAAGTCCGAATCGTCCCAAATCGTCCCAACGCTTGTTTAGAGCGTTCCTCACAGATCTAACGCCCTAGCTCCCGTTGAGTCTCAAGCGTTGGCCCGAGCTTTCATCCTAGAGCGAGCTCTCCCTGCTCTCTCTTCCTTCAAATCGAGCTTTCGTCCCAGAACTTGCGAAGCCCTAGCTCTCCTTGCTCCCTCTTCCTTCGAACGCTGCTACCCTCGACACCAATTGTTGTGCCTCCCTGCCTCTTCCTTCAAACCGAGTAGCTCTTCCGCCCCAAGCTTCCTCCCTGCCTCTTCCTACTGTTCAAAGCACGAGGGTAAACTCCATCTTCTTCATGCGGCACCGGTTTTCTCACCGTCAATCCAACGATATCGAGGCAACTTCGTTATCTACGGTTAGGATTTGACCTTTCCTTACTCTCTCTCTCTCTCTATTTCCCTTTAATTCAGCTCTGGGTTTTAGTGGATTGTGGTTTTGTAATGTCTTTGTTTATATAATTGGAGCAGGGATCGTCGAAGGAGATTAGCGCAGAAGGGTCTTTCAACCGGGAGAAACAGGTGCGTTATATGCTGGATGAGGGTTTGTGATGCATTTCGTTGCCATAAATTATTTGTGTATGTTTGTTTTGGTTCTGGTTGTGTGCTTGTTGCTCGAGAGTCTCGATTGGGGTTCTGGCATGTTACCTTCCAACTTACATGGGTTTTATTGAGTTTTAGGTTTTCTTCCATGGGTTTTGTAGCTTAGTTATCGGCTCTATTTTATTCATTTTTGTTCATATTTTTAATGTTTTGCCATATGAAGTTAGTTAAAATTGAGAATGGAGTTTCTGTATAAAGAAATGAACCCTAAAAATCAGATAAAGATGCATAGTTTAAGATTTTGTATTTTTTGGATATATACATTAATTTTGTTGCCTCATTGAATGGGGAATGGAATATTGAGTTATTAAGTTTTATAATGTTGGATCCATGAATTTCCTAGCTATTTCACTAGTTTTATCAAGTTCTCTCTTTTTTGTCAATTTTAATTTAAATTATGATTAAAGCTACTTATCAAAGCTTATGGCATCAGTTCATGGTAGGACTACAGATCTATAAATCAGATTTTAAACATGAACTGCTACACAGACACAGGAAAATAGGGTATCTTGATTTCTAGCTTTTCTTTCCATGCACAATGACAACACCACCAGAAACTTTAGAATACTAGAATAGTGAAATCTTGGAAACTAAAATAGGTTAAAAGTTTCATTTGTATTTGTGATAGGAAAACCCAACAGTTGTAACCTATAGAAAAGTCTTTTGAGTTTATAATTTTCTATCACCAAAATAATATTCATTCTAATGCAGCTTTCGCGGCTGTCTTCGCTTCCTCCTAGAGGTCAGCTGGCACCTGTTAATTATAACAACTCATTTTTTAAGTAGCTTTATAAATTACAAACAGCCAGTACACTTGTTCATTTTTAGACCCACCAAGACGGGCATAAATTTATTGTGAAACTTATCAAGCCATAACCAATGATGGTAAAGCTTCAAAATGTAACTTCACATATGACCATGGAAACTGTTGCCATGGAAATCCGTTTTCTAACTCAGGTACGCTTCTGGCTCCTAATCTGGACGCCGATCTCATCGCCTCAAGATGGAACCTGTAAGATAGTCCGTGCACAGAGGGTGCTATGGGGGTTGCCCTCTGCGGAGGATCCTCCGACGCTCAAGTCAGTGGAGATTCGTAGTGAACAGATGTGAGGAGAAGACTCTCACAGAAGAGCTCTCCTAGACGGGTGTTCTTTTGAGAGCACCGAGCTCAGATGGAGCTGTTCTCCGTATGACCCGAGGTATCCTCATACTTCGGCAATCCAAGTCAGCAATACCTCGGCAACCTAAGCCGCCTATACCTCGGAAACCCGAGCCGTCCCCATACTTCTACAGACCGAGCCATTCTGTACCTCGAAGAATCGAGTCGTCCCTTTGCCTCGGCCGGACTAAGGCACTCGAATACCTCTGTGGAATCTGACGCGGAAAAATTCAAATCCACTATAACTGAATGAGATTCCAAACGAGGAATCATATCCAGGAGTGACCTAGGACCCACAAAAGTGGCTTAGAACCTACGTAATCACTGAATCTCAAGGAATCAACCAGCTCTTCCCGCCATCGATCCTCTAACTCACAAGATACAGATCCTACTGACCTCATAACAAACTTGATTCGAATCTGTTTTGAATCATAACGACTTTCAGACCTCCCCTCACGACGCGCCCAAGGAATCAGGTGATCCCCTATAAATACCACTGTCCTTCAACCTCTCAGGTACGCTTGAACACTCACTCATTTTACTCATTGTCATACGGAGAACAGCTCCATCTGAGCTCGGAGCTCTCAAAAGAACACCCATTTAGGGGAGCTCTTCTGTGAGAGTCTTCTTCTCACATCTGTTTGCTACGAATCTCACTGACTTGGGCGTCGAAGGGTCCTTCGCATAGGGCAACCCCCACAGCACCCTCTGCGTACGGACTATCTTGCAGGTTCCACCCCGAGACGATAAGATTGGCATTCGGATCAGGAGCCAGAAGTGCACCCGAGTCGAAGAACATATTTTCGTAGAAACAGAAACAATCTGTATATTGGGTTATTCAACAATCTGTATAAGAACTACCATGTGATATTTTATCACATAGAAAAGAACAAGGAAATCGGTGTCTAGGTTCTGATACTATTCTGCTTGTGTGGTGTCAAATCTACTTCCATTTTGGCCTTGGCACAGAAAGATGATAACCTCTGTCCTCCAGACCTAACTTTCTGCATAAATTCAAGAATATAGATAGATATATATATATATATATATATATATATATTTCTTTTCATGCCACTAGCACTGTTCATTGAGAATCTCAACCCTGGCCTTCTTATTCTATTCCATGACAACCTGGCCCAGCTCTCAGTGTCCTGCAATATGGTCCTCATTCTCACATTATCCTTCCTATCTCTCGTCTCTTGTGCACTAAAATCTAGGATCTTACCATAAAGTAAAGGAGGAGATCGAGACCAGCCACGCCCCAGAGTCTACTTAGTTCTTTTGTCTGCACTCCCATCTATGGGCCGTTTATCTTGTCCTATACTCTTCCATCTCCTATGGATCGTATGAGTCTTGACACACACAGAAACTGTATGCAGTCCTGCTAACAAGACAACCAAGCTTGATTCTGTTGACCAGCTACGCCTGTCAGACTTCAGTTGCAACTAGGTCTTTTAGAAAGACTAGAAACTATAGTGTGACAAGGGTTATAGATAACATACAATCAATAGATTCCATTCAGCCGGAGAATATACAATTACATGTCATTTAATATCTTACTTTAGGCGCAGATTGACTCAAATGTACAGCTTGGATCCAGCTACATCAAGCTCACAACAATTAAACATAAGATTAGATTGGTTGCTCTAGTGTATTATATCTTAACATCATTGACCAAGTACGGTATTAAATACTTAACATCGGAAAGAGATGCAAGCAATGACTGGTGTCTTTTGTGCTGAGGATAAGCCCTCCCCAGGTTACGCATTTTAGATTGCAGACGTGACGTTCTTAATCCAATTGATGGATACCATCACGAGCCTCTAATGTTATTATAATCCTTTGTGATGGATGACAAGTTCTCATTGAGAGAGAGAGAGAGAGAGAGGCCAATAAATTTATCAGAGAAAATGACAGCTTATTAGAGAAGGAAAAAATGAATCCAGAGTTTTCTCCTGTTTGCTTGAATTGAGAATATGCCAAGGAAACTTGTGCAGGAAGTAACGGAGAAATGGTTTAGGCATCCTATAGCACTAGCTTATTGTAGCTTATTAGAGAAGGAAAAACTAAGGCCTCATAGCCCTGGATATCCACCTTAGTTTTCTCTCAGGACTATCATTTTATACATTATGCTTGTCTGGCACATAAGGAATGAATCAAGTTTATATGCTGGCAAGCAACCACTATATGTGAATGGGAATTTGCCCACCTGCTCCTCTGTTTTACCAACTGATGGCCCTCCTTACCTGCAATAAACTCTACACATTTGACACCATCCTCTTCTGCCTTGTGAGCAAGCATTGGTCCTGGAATCACATCTCCAATGGCATATACTCCTTTCACATTTGTCTTAAAATGGTGATCGACTGTGATTCTTCCTGCCTTGTCAGTCTGGACGCCAATAGTTCCAGCCCAAGCCCAGCAGTGAATGGAACTGCTAATTGAATTATTAGTTATACAGCAGGCATGCAAACAACCTTATACCATTCTCTGCATGCTGAGCTATGGTGCATGGTGGCATGCAAAGTTAATGAGAGAATTTTTTAACCTCTAAGAGGATGATAGGTTACAGCTGGATCTGCATCAGCTCCATTAATAACAAAATTGATAGAATGATTCAAGAGGCACATGTTCAATAAATCAACAGATGGCACATATCCGATAAATCAGCACATGCACATTTTTATATGAGCTAATGAAAATAGGCATTTGGTTACAAAGTATGTAGCCCATGGTACCTTATAAAAGACTAACGCGTCATAACAAGACACGTAGATCATGATTTAAGTCATCCGTACGGTCCTATTGCAGGATATAAGATTCGTTTATAAAAGACTGATTCAATTAGCAGGACCCATCTATAACCATAACAATATAATCAACTTTCAATAAAGCTATATTTCGTTCATTTCTCTATTGCATACTATTTTTTTCATAAATCTAAAAAAAAACATCAGATTATTAGTTATTCTTAAGGACTTCTTTCCTATAAAACCAATACGTATCATTCCTATAGACCCAAATGAAGACTATAAACTGTATCCTTAGAGATGGCAACACAGCTACAAAACCAGCACCTTCGTTAAAAAGAAATTTCAAAACAATTCCTGCAACAATCTGTATCTTTTTTGGGTTATCCAACAATCTATATATTGAGGGTGTTGAGGGGTAAAATCGCTAATGCATTGATAATCGTGAAGGGGCTAAGGTCAGCCCCATCCCCTCGCCCGCTACACTATGCCCATAAAGAACGAGCTAACTAGTATGGTCCAGCGGGTCGAGCAACCCATAGCTCGGTTCCCCCCGAGCAACCCATAGCTCGGCTTCCCCGAGCAACCCATAGCTTGGTTTACTCAGCAATCCATAACTCGGCTCCCCCGGGCAACCCATAGCTCGGTTTACTTGAGCAATCCATAGCTCGGCTCCCCGAGCAACCCATAGCTCGGCTCCCCCGAGCAACCCCCGAGCAATCCATGGCTCGACATGCACCTTCGCGGAACCTGACGCGGGAGAGCCCAGGTCTAGTGTAACAGAATCCCAAACAAAGAATCATATCGAGGAGTGGTCTAGATATACAATAACGGCCTAGGACCTATGCAGTCATCGGATCTCAGGCCATCAAAGAGCTCTCCCAGCCGTCATCCTCCAACGGACAAGATACGGATCCCACCGGCTTCACAACAGCTTGATTCGAATCACCTCCGTATCCCAACAACCTTTGAACCTTCCAGAAGGTGCTCAAGATTCAGGTGATTGCCTATAAATATGACACTCCAGATTTCTCAGGTACGCGTGCACGAGCCCCCGCACATAGCTCCTGGCTCACACTCACTCTTACTCTCACTCCCTCTCTCTTTCACTGCTCACCCTTCTCCTTCTCCGCCATCGGCGCTCCCCATGAGCTCCGATTGGCCGCCCCTGGAGGACTCCCCAAAGAGATCCTTCTCCTCATTTCTGTTGATCGTCGATCCCCACTGATGTGAGCATCGGAGGGTCTTCCGCGGAGGGCCACCCCCAACGCCTCTTGCGTGAGAACTTCTGTGCAGGTCCGCCAGGAGGAAGCCCGATCAGGAGACGATCGCGCCGAGTCAGAGGATAGATCCCGGCGGCAACAGATTGGCGCTAGAGGAAGGGTCTCAAGTCCCATTAAAACTTGAAGAAAGAAGACAAGGATCTCAATCCGGAAGAGAACCTCTCCAATGGCTAATCGAGAAGAGCAACTTCTGAAGCCCAGGACCAGGCCTTCCAGAGACCTGATCCGATGAGTAGCGTGGCGCCGCAGCCGCCACCCGTTGAGACCCCGTCGCCGCCAGCCATCCCGGTGACCCAGGATCAGTTCGCCACGCTGGTCCAGTAGGTCCAAGCCCTGACCCATCTGGTTCAGGAGCGCCTCGCAACTGCCCCTGCTCCATGCCTCCCTGAGGAGGCCGCAGCCCCTTTCTCTTCGGCCACCTTTTTCTAGTCGCATGGAGTCGCGGACCCCCGCACCGACCCAAGGAGGACAAACCAGTCTCACAAGGTGGTTACAACAGGGATCCTCCAAGATCTTGGCAAGCCTGGTCCTTTTCTCTGGTGTCCTCCCGCCATGATTCGACGCCATCCCGCGCTCTCCTCGCCCAGCTCCTCTTATATCTGAAGAGGAGATCCGCCGACAACTCTGGGAGATGCGTCAGGAGCTGGACGCCGCCAAGCAGGCTCATCCACCCAAGGCAGAGCAGGCATCCTTTCTCCAAAGGGATCATGGAGGAAGTGATTCCCTCCCATGTTAAGCTACCCCCATCGAGCCCTACCATGGCTCTTCTGATCCGATGATCATCTCAGTAGCTTCCGGTCAATAATGATGTTCCACGGAGCATTAGATGCGATCCTCTGTCGCGCCTTCCCTTCCACCCTCAGAGGATCTGCCCGAACCTGGTTCAACGCCTTGAAACCAGGTTCCATTGATTCATTCAACGAGCTGAGCTGCCTTTTATTGACCAGTTCGTTAGTAGCGCCATCACCGATGAAGATCCGACTCCCTCTCTGAAGTTAAGCAGAGAGAGGGGGAGTCCTTGAGAAATTACCTTGGCCATTTCAACAAGGCCATGTTGGAGGTGGACCACCTTAATCATGAGGTGGCTATGTCCGCCCTAGCGGGGAGAGCTTTGAAGGAGAGCGACTTCTACCTGGCAATGGAGGTCAGCTACCCCCCGAACCTCTCCGATATGATGGCCCTGGCAGACAAATATGCTAGGATCGAAGAATCACGGAGAGCTGCCCGCCGAGCTGGCGAAGAAGGAGCCTAAAGGTCCGGACAGGCACCGACTAATCCATCAGCCGAGCCCGCCTCATCGCCAAAGAGCTCCCCCGCCGCCGCCAAGAAATCGCTCCCGGAGCTCGCCCAAGCAATTCGACCGGTACACCCCACTCACTGTTCCCAGGGCGCAAATCCTTATGGAGATAGAGCGCCAGCTCCCCGACCAACTCCTCTCGAGGGAACCCAACTCGAAGGGACACCACCAAATACTGCCGCTATCACCGGGAGCATGGCCATGACACGAGGAATGCTGGAAGTTGAAGAACGAGATTGAGAGGCTAATCCAATGGGGCCGACTGAACCAGTTCAGGAGGGCGCCTGAGCCAGGACAAGGGGGTGACCAGCCCGAGCTTCAGCAGCCTCCTCCTCCTCCAAATCCACCCGTAATCGGCCACATCAACATGATTGAAGAGGCCGGCGCTCGAGCTCCAGAAATGATGATGAAGGTTCGGCGCTAAAGAAAGCGCGAACCGGTGAGCTCTCTTCTCCGACGATGATCTCCAAGGGATACAGTTCCCACACGACGATGCATTGGTTGTATCTCTCAATTTAAATAACTACGATGTAAGTCGGATCCTTATTGATAGTGGAAGCTCTGTGAATGTTCTGTACCTTGATGTGTTTGCCAAGATGAAATTGCTCATGAAAAACCTCCGAGCCGTGGACTCCACCCTAATGGGTTTCACCGATGACGTTATCATCCCGGAAGGGGTCGTGACACTGACGGTTCGGGCAAGAACCTGGCCCGTTGTGGCCACTGTTCACACGGACTTCCTAGTGACCAAGCTTAGGTCGCCTTACAATGTGATATTTGGGAGACCCGGCCTGATGTCCCTCAAAGCGTTGTCTCCATCCCACACCTATCTATGAAATTTCCCACCGGGCGGGGAGTTGGTGTTGTCCAAGGAAGCCAAACTATGGCTCGGCAGTGCTTTGTCACCAGCCTTCAGTCCAGAATGCCTGAAGTTGATGGGTTGGACGCTCGGGAGGAATTTGCCAAGCAACGAGGAGAACCAGCCGAAGAACTGAAAGAAGTACCATTGGATGAGGCTCGTCCTGACCAAACCATAAAGATCGGGTCGCTGTTGAAAGGCGAATCCCGGCAGGAGCTGATCGACTTTCTCCGAAGCAACGCCGATGTCTTCGCCTGGTCCACCTCCGACATGCCAGGAATCAGCCCCGAAGTTCTCGTCCACCGCCTTAACGTGGACGAGATGTACCGGTCCGTCAGACAAAAGAAGAGGAGTTTCGCCCCCGAATGGCAGAGGGCTATTGAAGAGGAGGTTGATAAACTTATCAAGGCGAACTTCATTCGGGAGGTGAATTACCCGAGTTGGCTGTCAAATGTCATCATGGTAAAGAAGTCGAGCGGCAAGTGGCGGATCTGCATCAACTTCACTGACCTCAACAAAGCGTTCCCGAAGGACAGCTTCCCTCTCCCTCGAATTGATCAACTTGTAGATGCCACCTCGGGTCACCAAATACTGACATTCATGGACGCCTACTCTGGCTACAACCAGATCCGGATGGCCCCCGAAGATGAAGAAAAGACCGCCTTCATAACCGACCGAGGTACTTACTGTTACCGTGTTATGCCTTTCGGTCTTAAAATGCAGGTGCCACCTACCAAAGGCTGGCCAACAAAGTATTCAAAGAACAAATCGGTCGGAACATGGAGGTATATATCGATGACATGCTGGTCAAAAGCAAAAAAGCATCACAGCAGTCAAGGATCTCTCGGAGAGCTTCGCGACACTCCGCAAATATCGGATGAAGCTCAACCCAACTAAGTGTGCCTTCGGCGTTAACTCTAGAAAGTTCTTCGGCTTCATGGTCTCCCAGCGGGGTATCGAAGCTAACCCCCAGAAGATCTAAGCTCTCCAGCAGATGGCGCCACTGGCGTCTATTAAAGAAGTCCAATGCCTAACCGGAAGAATAGCATCCCTTAACCGCTTCGTGGCTCGTTCTGCCAAAAGATGCCTCCCCTTCTTCAAAACTCTCCGGTCGGCTAAGAATTTCCAATGGACTTTCGAGTGTCAAAAATCATTCGAAGATCTCAAGAAGTACCTCAGCTCTCCCCCTCTCCTCAGCAGTCCAAATCCTGGGGAGACATTGTTCCTATATGGCTATCTCGGAAGGTGTCGTTTGCTCGTTGTTGGTCAGAGAAGAAAATAAGGCCCAGAAGCCGATTTATTATGTCAGCAAACTGCTCCGTGATGCGGAGACGAGGTATAGCCGGATTGAGAAGATGGTGTTGGCCTTGATCACCTCAGTCCGGAAGTTGCGGCCATATTTCCAGGCATATTTTGTGACGGTCCTGACTGACCGACCCATCAAGGCGGTGGTCCACTGCCCGAAGATATCGAGGAGAATGACTAAATGGGCCATCGAGCTAAGCGAGCACGACATCCGATTCCAGCCTCGCATGGCCATCAAAGCTCAGGTGCTAGCCGACTTCCTCCTCGAGTATACCATCCCGGAGGATGGCTCCTCCCCCAACTCCCCCGAGAACCCAAAATCTAACGCCCGGTGGCTTCTCCATGTTGACGGGTCGTCTAACGCCCATCGCTCCGGTACGGCTTGGTCCTCACCAGCCCAGAGGGGGCGACTTTTGAATATGGCATCCGCTTCTCCTTCCCGGCCTCCAACAACGAAGCTGAATATGAAGCCCTGCTGGCCGGTCTTCGGATCGCCCGTAGCCTTAAGGTGGAGAAACTGAATGCCTTCACCGACTCCCAGCTGGTGGCAGGTCACATGCGAGGAGAGTTTGAGGCCCGAGAACCGAACATGATCCGATATCTCCAAGAGGTTCGGAGCCTACTCTCCCATTTTCCTGAATTTGAGATTATTCAAATTCCTAGATCTGAAAATGCCCGCGCCGACTTGTTATCTCGGCTGGCAACTGTGGAATCAATGGACGCTAAACAAAAAATTTCATCTGGAGATCTTGGAGAGACCTAGTATCGCGGAAGCTGACCGAGTAATGCAAGTTGAGGCTGAACCATCATGGTTCGACCCCATCCTGAAGTACCTAAAAGAAGGGTCGCTCCCGACCGATCGGAGAGAAGCTAGAAGGTTAAAGCTGCAAGCTACCCACTATGTGTTGATTGATGACCAGCTCTACAAGCGGTCCTTCTCTATGCCATTGCTCAGATGCCTTCACCCATCTGAAGCTGATTATGCCCTTCGGGAGGTGCACGAGGGGATTTGCGGCAACCATCTGGGGAGCCGGTCCCTATGCCACAAGGTGCTGCGTCAAGGTTACTATTGGCCGACCATGCAGAAGGATGCAGATGACCTTGTACGAGCTTGCGACCCATGCCAAAGACACTCCAGTATTCAGAGGCTCCCCTCCGCCAGCCTGGTCCCCATTTCCTTCGCTTGGCCCTTTGCCAAGTGGGGGATAGACATTCTCGGCCCATTTCCACTCACCACGGGGCAGCGGAAATTTTTATTCTTCGCCATAGATTACTTCACCAAATGGGTCGAGGCAGAGGCAGTTGCTCAAATAACTGAGGCTCGGGCCAAGGACTTCGTATGGAAATCCATCATCTGCCGCTTTGGCCTCCCACACACCATCATCACTGATAACGGCAAATAATTCGACAATTCGAAGTTTCGCAGTTTTGCGAGGAGCACGGGATCCATCACCGCCTTACCTCAGTCGAACATCCACAGGCTAACGGAGCAGCCGAAGTAACCAATCGAACCTTGCTTCAAGGGATCAAAGCTCGACTCTCCAGAGCCCGAGGCAGGTGGGCAGACAAGTTGCACCATGTCCTATGGGCCTACCGCACCACTCTGAGAGTGCCCACAGGCGAGACCCCATTTCGAATGGCCTTCAGCACAGAGGCCATCATCCCTGTGGAGATAGGACTCCCTTCCCTGCGGGTGGAAAGCTACTCGGAGGAAGCCAGTGACGAGCAGCTCCGCACCAACCTTGATCTGGTGGAAGAGATCAGAGAAAAAGCTCAGATCAGAATAGCCACCTACCAGCAAAGAGTGGCCCGTTACCATGCCTTCAGAGTCAAAGGGAAAGCTTTCTTGCCTGGAGACCTCGTTCTCCGGAAAGCATTGTCTCCAAACCGTTGGAGCAGGGGAAGCTAGCTCCAAACTAGGAAGGCCCCTACCAAGTAGCGGAGGTCGTTGGACCCGGGACCTACAAGCTGCAAGATCTAAGCGAAAGATCCATCCCTCGGACGTGGAATTCGGACAATCTTTGCAAGTATCATCAGTAGGGTACGCCCTCTACAAGCTCGCCTCCTTAAATTTTTGTTGGCATATTGTTTCATAATTCATGGCATAAATCACCACAAATTATATCACCAAAAATTGTGAAGAAAAACAGATGCTGCTTACCAATCCTCGGCATGACCGAGTTATCTGTTTAAGCAGAAAATCTCCGAACCTCGGTTGGGCTGAGCAATAAATCTCCGAACCTCGGCTAGGCCAAGCAACTAATCTCCGAACCTCGGCTGGGCCGAGCAACAAATCTCTGAACTATGGCTGGGCCGAGCAACAAATCTCCGAACCTCGGCTGGGCCGAGCAACTAATCTCCGAACCTCAGCTGGGCCGAGCAACAAATCTCGAACCTCGGCTGGACCGGGCAACTAATCTCCGAACCTCGGCTGGGCCGAGCAATGGATTGTAAAGCCCCGGCTAAAATCGGAGTGCATAAGTCCTGGCAAAAACCGAAACACACAAACCTTGATCGAAACTGAAGGACTTCCGAACAGTCCCGAGAGCTTCGGCCAGTTTTAAAAATACACGCCGTGCAAAATCGTCGGCGGGCACAAAGTTCGCGCCTTTAGCAAATCCCTAAAGGCCTCGATAGGCCCTACACCTTATCGCCCAAGCGCCTGTCTCGCTCCACAAACGAGACCATGATTTACCGCCTAAGCCCACGAGACCTCCCAGGTCTCCCTTTGGCTCGAACAGGGACAAACGGTTTTTCCTTTTTATGAACCAAACGACGGTCTCAACAGAGAACAAAAGATTGCCAAAAAAGGACTTTACTCTTTATTCATTATAGAGAAAAGTACAAAAAGAAAAAGTGAAAAATGACCTTCGCAGAGGCCTACTGTCTCCCCCAAGGAGCTACCAGGTCCTCCATATGCCGAGTCAGCTCGGCGACTTGTTGACGGAGGGATGCTATCACCCCCTCTAGCTGGTCAATGATCCGACGGAGAGCCTCGGCCTCCCTCACAGAAACGGCGAGAAACTCCTTGACCGACTTCTTGAGCTGCTCATGGCCTGCCAGAGCTGACGCCAGGGCCATGCCATCAACGGTTACGGAGGAACAGCTCCCCTAGGAGCCCCCGCGGCTATTGCTAACAACGCCTAATTCTTCGAACGATTGCCCTTCACCCTGAGAAGCCATACCCGCTCTCAGGAGCTGTTGAGAGGCTAACCGAAAGGATGGTAAACACTAGCATCCCTCTCATCCATATTTATACCGCCCAGGCGAGTATCTTGAGCAGTCGGGTCATAAATCCTGACCCATGAGAATCCGCCACATGTCGCCACTTTAGCTGGCGCCCACAGGAAGCGAAGAGTCGTGCCCCTTTCCGAGGAAAATCGGTAAATATCGACGAATTACTCGGGAACCCCCCTCCTTCTCTGGAAACTGGGTACCTTCCGATTTGTCGGGCCCTCACGGAGTAAATGTTCTCGAAACCCCACCGAATTTCCTTAAATCGGCCACCCCTCAAGAAGTGCGAGGAAATGGAAATGCGCGTCAGCAGCTGACGCTAACTCACTTCCCTCAGAAACCACCAAATCATAAATATTGGGCGGATACCGCCCGTTTCGCTTTGGCGGTCCCTGGCGAATCTCACAAGAACCGAACATCAGGAGTCTCGGCGACGACCGAGTCATCCCTCCGAGCATCTCCGAACCTCGGCTGGGCCGAGCAATAAGTCTCCGAACCTCGGCTGGGCCGAGCCATAAATCTTCAAACCTCGGCTGGGCTGAGCAATAAGTCTCCGAACCTCGGCAGAGCCGAGCCATAAATCTCCGAACCTCGGCTAGGCTGAGCCATAAATCTCCGAACCTCAGCAGGGCCGAGCAATAAATCTCCGAGCTTCGGCCAAAGTTAAGGAATATGTTCTACTACCAAACAATCTCCAAAGTTCTATTTGAATTCGGGCAGCGTATAAGCCCCGGCCAAGTCGGGTAGCACAAAATCCTCGGCCAAGAACGAGCAATATCTCCGGAACTTGTCCTGTGCCAAGTAAGATACTATCTGAAAGCTCGGACAAGCCAAGCAGCTTCTTAAACGCCAAGACAAGGTTAGCGCCTCGCGGTGCTTCGGTAGAGGTAAAGGACCTCCCATTGCCCAAAAGAGACATACGAGCTCTCTTCAAAGAAACACCTGTTTCAAAATCATGCCTACCGCGTGAGTCCGCATGACCGCCCAGGTCTCCCCTCAAACAGGGACAGACGGTCTCCCCTACTGAGAACCAAGCCTCGATTCAGGCAAAAAATAAAGCACTGACAGGGGTAATAAATAGATGCAAAGGCCAAACCCTCTCTTTACCAAAAAGAATAAAGGGGTGACAGCGAAGGTTCAACAAACCCCCTGCTCGAGGATAAACTCCCCTCTTTTTATCGAAGGCGCGATCACGGTTTGGCCACTGATAAGGCGGACTACCCCGGTCCTAGCCAGGGTGCTTCTGTGGTTTCTGGTCCCGTCCAACCGACCTACCGCATCCCTCGGCCCTAGCCAAGCTACTTCGCCCCTCGGCCCTAGCCGAGCCATTTCGTCCTTCGGCCCTAGCCGAGTTGCTTCGTCCCTCGGCCCTAGCCGAGCCATTTCGTCCCTTAGCCCTAGCCGAGCCACCTCATCCCTCGGCCCTAAATGAGCTATTTCATCCCTCGACCCTAGCCGAGCTATTTCGTCCCTCAGCCCTAGCCGAGCAACTTCATTCTTCGGCCCTAGCCAAACCATTGTGTCATTCGGCTTAAGCCGAATTGAATCATCTCTCAACCTCCTTTTGTACCAAGCTGTGTTGCCGCTCGACTCTTTCGTCGAGGCTATCCTGTGCTTTGGCCCGACCAAGATGTTCCTTCAAATTCGAGCCAGAAAATCAAGTGGCACTCGCAGTTGGGATAAAAATTTAAGACAAGAAATCATTCAAGAAGACAAACAAATGAAAACAACTGACCCATTTTTTGATTTCCGGTCAAACTACAAAAGAAAAGAAACATAAAATACATGTGGCCCCCAAAGGGTCAGGACTTGGGATCAGACCCGGCGTCTCCTGCAGCAGCATCAGCAGGAGCATCGCTTGGCCCCCCATTCTCGATGGTGTCCCGCTGAGATACCTCGGCAGCAACGTCGATGCCCAGAATAGCTTTGAGGTCGACATCAGAAATCTCTTCGTATTCATCTTCCTCGGCCCCCGGGGTGCGTGTCTCGAAATACTCGGCTTCCAAGCAAGACAAGTCCAGGTCAGGATAAGCTTGAGTAATCTTAGCCCGCGCCTCCTCCTCGCCAAACTGGAATACATCGGCGCAGGCCGCCCTACGTTCCTCGGCAAATTCGGTGGATTTCTTGTACTCCTTCACCGCTGAAGAGGCCCGCGCGTTCGCCTCGGCCAATTGCTTCTCCAATTCGGAGATCCTTCAGTGCCTCGAGGCCGCCTCCTCTCTGAAGGCCTTCAACCACTCCTGAAACTCCTGGCTCATCCTGTTCAGCTGCAGACAAAAAGCCAAGTAAAGCGGAAGCCGAAAAACCAAAACGGATAAAACAAATAGCGCCCTATTTTTATGTAGATGAATATGGAAGGGTTACACACAGACACGGGCCCATGGCAGTACGAGATGTATGGCAGATGCGCGAGGATGAGAAGTAGTGATTGAGTGCAATCAGCTAGGGTAGTCAATTAAAAAAGCCGCTAGCTTATTGAGTTCCTTTTTAAGGACAGTTGCATGGAGGCATCAGTTGTGTCCACTGAGTTATACAAAATGGAATGACATGCTTCCGACTTATAAAGTTGAGATTCTACGAGTTGTGCATGTAAAAATTTGAATCTAAACATTTCTTATTTGTATACTTGTTCTATTATGCTATGTTTTATATTTTCTTAACAATTATTTCTTTTGCAGGCCAAGTTTCTACTACCTCTATCCTCTCATGATTTTGTAATGAAGTCTCTCAACCGAAAATGGAAAGAATATAAGGCACAATTGAAAATGAAGCACAAGTTGCCGGATATGACCGAGGAGCAGGTAGTTGGTACTTGTCCTCCTGATGTACCCCTTATCAATGGATGGAGTTGGTTCATTACTGGTTCTTAGAGAGGGGACATGTATCTTATAATTTAATATTTTAAGACACTATTAAAATATTTAATTTTTATTATACATTATATATATATATGCTTTACTTTCGAAATATAACAAGTATATTATTTAATTTTGCTGACATATTCTAATATTGGTAAAGCTGCACGAGCAGCCCTGTCTGCTCCTCATACATCAGGATCCAAGAGTTATGTATGAGTCAGACAAGAGTTTGTATGTTCCTTAGTGTATAATTTATATTTTTTATATCAAAGCATTTACTTATTATAATGATGTATTGTGATACATGTCTACCATGATACATGTGTATCGCAATACATGTGTTCTTTATTTGGTGAACAGTAATAAGGACAAATACTTTTGTCCTTATTTAATTCATTATATCTACTTGATGTTGTCTTATTTAATTCATTAATATCTGTGAAGATCTTTTAGATTCGTTATCCTTCATCTTTCCATGAAGTTAAGATCTTTTAGATTAATATCTGCTTGATGTTGTCTTATCATTTCATATGACGATTGCCTTTGATAAGATTGTTTTTCAGTTATCATTTGCTAACAATATCAGGAAGTAGGGAAACACCACATTGAAGTGGAGAAAATCTTAGATGGCCTGACACTCCACCAATACAATATGTTATCTAATTTTTTTCATTTTTTTTCCTATCTTGTTGCTCTTTTTTCCCTCTATGGAAAGTGGAACATGTATGGTAACATGCCTATACAAGTTATCAATTTCGTTTCGTTTCGGCCGTTTCGGTGGCTTATCCGAAAAGAACGGCCAAAACATTTCGTTTCAGTGGCTTATCCGAAAAGATGAGCCTTACGTTTCGTTTCAAAGATTTTTTGGCCATTTCGGTGCATTTCGACGTGTTTTGGCATGTTTCGGTCATTCGGCGAAATATGTTTCGGAAACCAATTTGTAAATTGTTAAACCTTTTAGGACTATTTTAAAATATATATATATAATATCAAAAAAAACCTAGTTACCCTACCCCTTTTTTTCAGTCGCATGGCCACACCTTTTAAAAACTCAAACTCTTTATTTTTATGTTGTTATTATTATTTATGAAGAATATGAATTATGAATAAATTTTTTATTAATATATATTTCGAAACGAAGCATCAAAATGGTCCGATACCAAAATATTTCGTTTCATAAGCTAAACCGAAACATAATCCGAAACGAAATTAACAACTTTGTGCCTATATGCTGAGTAGCTTATGATTGTGGTTGCATGATACATAGAATTTTTTTATTGAGGATTGACATAAATATCTGATGGCTTGAGTTTTTGAAATCAGCTTAATTCATGATAAAGTCAGTCACTTGTGCTATATATAGAATTTCTTGGTAACTGAAATTTTAAAACCCTTCTCTATGTTAATAAGAGTTGAATGCTGGGACTGCAATCATTAAATTCATGTCATTAACGCCAGATAAAGAGGAAAGCATCTGCAACATGTTGAGAAATACAAGAAGTTATATAAGAACTGACTTTTACTATCGGTAGGCACATGACATCCTTCATAGGGTAGGCACCTGCACCACCCAAGCCTGGGCCTGTCTCAGCAGCTGGGTGGCATCTAGGTGGGATGCCTTAGAAATAAATGAGATATTGGGTTTCCATTAAGCCTCATAAGACTCATAAGACTCTGGAACTTCACAAATGACCTGCAGAAAGGTCTCTCCCATTAACCAAAAATACATGCTATGATGGAATTAAAACATGAGATCAATAGCTCAACATAGTAAGTGCCTTGACATCATTCAAGAAGATGAATTTCCAGCCATTAAGGTGGGCACGAACAGCAATATCCATATCCTCTACTGTTGTTCGCTCAAGCCAACCTCCAGAATCCTCTAAAGCTTTGATTCTCCAGACACCTGCAGTCCCATTAAAGCCAAAAAAGTTCAAGAAGACACCATTCACCTGCTGCTCCACTTCAAAGTGAAAGCAGAGGTTGATATTTTGAAGACGGGTCAACAAGTTCTCATCCTTATTCACAAAACTCCACCGTGCCTGAACTAGTCCCAGCTCAGGATTTCCCTGCATCACATACAAAAATGGATAATTAATGAACTGAAGAAACTACTCATGTTATTTGGAAATGAACTTGATGAAATTAGACTGCAAGGAATCAATACCTTAAAATGTGGAATTGTTTGCTTGAGAAAATCAGGGTTTGGTTGGAAGTTTGCATCGAATATGGCAACAAACTCATAATTCTTAGCATAGTCGCAGCTCAGGATTAGTAAACGGCCTTTGGGCCAGTCAAGTTGGCACACTGCAGAAATCGATTGCTCATACCCTAGGGGAGAACAAGGGTGAAATTTAGGAGTCTCCATCGCAGAAGATAATTGTCCAGGTCACACCAAAGCAAATTGACGAAAATGTAATATATCTCATAATGTAAACAAACAATATAAATGGCGAAGAAAAGACCAATTTTCTTCATGCCTGACCAATCCTTACACCTGAATTGTTTGCTTTCTGGCTTGGACATGAAGGAATGGTTGCTTGACTACCTTGAGCAGAACTAGCTGCCTTACTAGTTGATACATCCCTATTGCATTCATTCATGGACTTGTGGGGGGATTATGAGTGAGCTGGGGATTATGAGTGAGCTGAGCTTCAACTTCTTAAGTTCTAGCTAACTACAATTTTTCTTGTAGATGGATGAGCATGGGCAAGAACCCCGTAAGGTGGAGTTTTACCGGATGACTCATATTCATGATAATGGCACTTTTGTCAGAGATGAGTCGAGGGACTTTTATGTAATTATTTATTACAATTTATTTCATGCAACGATTTTAATTTGATTTTATTATTCAGTAAGATCTAACTAATTTTTTTTTAAATTAATATAGGAAAGAGCTACAGTCTTATTGCTGAGCGTGTCGATGACTCTACAGCATCTACACAGAGTAGTCGCATTGAGGCCGAGGTGTTTACGGAGCTGATGGGGCCGGAGCGCTACGATCGAGTGAGGGATTATGGAGTTGGAGTCACCCCCACTTAGATATCTGAGATGAGTAGACATGCACGTGATGCTACAGATGCTGCAGATGGTGTTCGCATACTTCAGCAGGAGATAGAGGAGATGCGACAGAGTCGTATCGCAGACAGAGCAGCGATGGAGGAGATGCAACAGAGTCATGCCGATGATAGAGCAGCGATGGAGGAGATGCAACGGAGCCGTGCCGATGATCGTGCAGCGATGGATTTATGAGAGAGCACATTGAGCGGCTTACATCTATCGTACAGATGTTTGTTCCACATCAGGTAAATACATATATTAATTATATATTTTTATATTAAACCAATTATTTATCTACTATATTGTAATTGATAGTTGAGCAAATTAAATATTTTTAATTATTCTTCTAGGCTCCTGGAGCGTAGATCCTCGGACAGGGTGACAACCTTCCTCCTGCAGATCATTGACCTCAACTTTTTTTATTTTATATCTTTTATTTCACATATTTTAAATTTTGTTAAATTTTATATTTATCAACTATCTCTTAGTTGATTGCAGTAAAATTTATATTTAAAATTTTAATTTGGATGTGAAGAATGCAATGTGATTTTATATTGTTATGATTGCATTGTATAGGTTTAATATAATTTAGATTGCCATAATGTACCAAAACTTGCTCATAACTGTATTCCATTTAGAATAGTAGCTGATCTGGTCAAAGTGGCACCAATCATATGAAGTGTAGTGTCAATAAGAGAACGCCACAGATTGATCAAGAGAAAATGGTGTATTCTTAATGAGTTTGATATAGTGAGTAACATTATGGGGTAGCAAGTTCCATTGGATTATTTTCAAGGCATATTGCCATGGGATTATGCAATATCTTTTGTGCAACGAAAGAAAATCTAGTGGTTAGATCCTTTCTACTGTACTCAAAGCGTTTCTTCTTGTACTTGGAATAAATTGTAGTCTTGGGTGTTCTTCACCCAGAATTTGCATCATGTAGTCATACCATCTGACCTGGATTGAATTAAGTTTTGGCCCAGCCAAATGACCTGCTTTGTAAACCTTGGCCATTTGAATCCCTAATGCCAATAAGATCTAACAGAAATTGACATCAACTAGTTGGATTATAATTTGCATTCATCTTTGGTGTGTTTCTGGAGAAACAGGAACTGAAGAATAGGTCATTGCTATTGTTGCTCACGGCTTTTTCTGGAGGTTGACAAAGTTGCTTGCACAAGGTTCTTTGTGTAAATACTTTGGTGCTGGATACTATCCAATGGCGTGCTTTTCTTTTAACTTTCATTTCTGCCTTGTTCTTATTCTTTTGATCCCCTTTTCTAGTTGCTTCAGGGAAAATGTGTTGGACAATTCAATCTGGTACACTCGTTTACTTTTGCTTGCAAATCCAATTGCTTGTTTGTACATAACACTCACAATGTGGCATGCACAATGCACGTATTTTTGAAAAAAATTAAAAAAAAAGAGTTATGATAGATGGGATTTGAGGAGAAAGTTGGATGGTTAGGCCCCCTGTTTCTTCTCTCTCTTTTCCCTACCAAGGGGTGATGAGACTGATCTGGTTGCTTGTATAATAAATTATCTTATCAGGACTTGAAATCCCAACAATAGAATTCCTCATGCCTTAATAAATTCCCTTGTTCTGAAGAGTTCATATTTGAAGGCTTCAGCATGTTGAGTCTGGCTGCAAAGACCTTTTCTCAAATAGTAGAAGAGATGTGAAAATTGTGTGTGCATATCAATGAAATTCAAGAATGTAAAGGTTAACCGATCTGTATGATTTTAGGAACAGAGCTTCATGCACTCCTTATTTTAGTTGCACATTATTAAATTCATAATATTCTTAATTTACACATTATTTTTCTTACGAAGGTTTGATAATTAATTCATGGTGTGCATTGACTTTGCATATGCTTTTGTCTCACTCTCGTATTGCAGCAGCAAAAACTATCTTATTAATCCTTTCAAAGTCCTTGTGCTATGAGGCAGAGCTCCAGTTTTGCTTATAGACATTGTTCAATGTTAAGGTTGATTAAGGATTATTACAAGAGATTACACTTCATAATATGTATTGATAGCTATTTCTCATGTGGTATAAGGCATCTCTCCCATGATTGCATGCTAACAGCTACTGCTTGACCCAGCTTTAAAATTATAGGAGGAGAAAAATAAGCCAAATTTATGGTGCTCATGCTTTTTAAAGCGTCAGGAACCAAAAAAAAAAAGCCGAGCCGAATGGAGTCAGAACGAGCCAAATTTATGGCTAAGCCAGACTAGAGCCCGACTAAAGCCAGACTAGAGCCAAATTTACTATGCCGACGCTTTTTAAAGCGTCGGTTACGTCGCCGCTTTTTGATGCACTGTTTGCCGATGCATCGGCAAAAATCTTTCGGACGCTTTGTAAAGCATGGGCAGAAATCTTCTCAATGCTTTATAAAGGGTCAAAAATTTTTTTTCCATACCCGCTATGCCAATGCCAAGACGCGTCAGAATGCTGCTTTCCTATAAAGCGTTGATAAATTTTTTTTTCATGCCCGCTATGCCAACGCCAAGATGCGTCAGAATGCTGCTTTCCTATAAAGTGTCGATAAATTTTTTTTCCACACCTGCTATGCCAATGCCAAACGCGTCGGAATGCTACTTTCCGACGCTAAAAAAGCATCGGTAAATCACTTTTTAGCGTCATTATTCTTAAAATTTGCTGTAGTGAAAATAGGATAAAGAGAGAGAATCGGTGGCACATAGGAGAAGATAGATGTGCTATTGAGTCGAGTTTTTGCATAAATCAAAGATAGCACAAATAAGTATTTTACTGAACTAAATTTTATATATGCAATCTAAAATTCTACACCTATTTGAAGTAGTTGTTAGCTTCAGTTATTGAGAAATATACACCTTTTGTAGGTGATGGGAAACTATTGATGTTGGTTCCTTCTAACAGCTATCTCAAATAAGGTAGAAATTTTCAAATTAATGGGTGAAAGGTGATGGATATATTGGAAATAAAAAGAGAGATTGTTTTTTTTTTTTTTTTAAGGAAGAGAAAAGATTTTTTATTAAATCCTCTATTTAAATAATATTGCAAAAATCTTATTGAAGATGATTTGTTCGTTTGTAATTAATAATCCCTATTGATCCTAATTTGGATGGTTAAAACATATTCCTTATTTTTTTATTATTTCTTATTACGATAAAAATTTTAGGCATCAATAAACTAGTCCTCATTTTTTTTCTTCTTTATAAAGAAAATATTATTTGTTTAAAAAACTTCAATCTTGATTTCATTAACAAAATAAGCTTCTAATTTGAATCACCAGAACGTTAAGGGCTATCCAATTCATTAACAAAAACAAAGACTATGTTTGACTTTTAAATTTTTTTATTCTTATTTTTATTTAAAAAATATAACTTTAAAATGAAAGAAAATGTAAAATATTTTTTAAAATATTTTTATTATTTTTATTGAAACATAGAAAAGAATATAAAATAAAAATTAGAAAACTTAAAAATATACAGGAGTGAACAATATCTTATTTGCAAAAAATATAATTCATAATAAAATAAATATAAAATTAATTTTAAAAAATAAAAATAAGAAATCTTAAAATCAAAAGTTTGAGTTGACTTTGTAGATCATTTGACTTTTTTTGGATTAAAATATACTTTTCATCCTTAAATTTTTGCTTAAAATTTAATTTTTAAACTTTCAATTATCATGATTTAATCTCTCATGTTTACGGTCTATTGTATTATTGATGATTCATTACATACATCAATAACTTTATTAATTTTAACTAGTTTTAACCAATAAAACATCAGAAATGCCATAGTTTTTAGATGGGAGGAACTAGGCCGTAACAATTGAACATTTGAGAACCGAAAATGTATTTTGAGCGATGTTTTAAATATCAAAAATATATTTTAGTTTACTTTTTAGATTTTTTTTTGTAATTAAGACAAGCTCCGATCTTTCTCGGAGGAATCAATATTGAAGCTGGAAACGATGGGCGCTGCACCAGGTATTCAACATTGATCGCCATTTCTTGTCAGGGAAATCGGCAACGCATGATCAGACTCCTCCTATTTCCAATGCACCTCAAATCATTTTTAATTGCATCATCGTCTTGCAATGATGCCGTTCGGCATGCACGGGCTTGATGAAATGTAGATATGTCAAGATAATCCTTTTTTTTTTTTAATGTTCATCGGCTTCTGCAACTCTAATACCATTTGTAATACATTAAATTCATATACTAATCTAATTAACTTTATTAGCAGATTAAAATTATATGACTTTAAAAACTTAAATAAAAATTCATTGCTAAAAAATAAACTTGAGTTATAAGTATATAACATTTTTTTTATTCGATATGATATTATTTTTAAGGTATTACAAGTATAAAAAGATCCATATGCTTTATCTCGTAGCAATTAGATTTATGGATCCAAAAGGAGCCCAATTCCTTCTTTTGTTCTTTGCATTTCTATGCACTCAAGCAAGCAAATTCAGGGAGCATTGATCCTAGGCTGCACAGTGGTCAAAAGGAGTGCTCTTCTTGGGTCTAGATGTTGTCGAAGGGGATGAACAAAATGGCAATGCCATGGATGAAGAAGGATCTGAAATGAAGTGTCTGTATGAGCATGGGGCAAGGATTGGAGATTGGTTTTTGGACTATTGTTGGTCCACTAATATTTTAAGGGAGAACGAGAGAAAACTATTTTCAATTTATAGATAAAGTGTATGATTTGGTTTATGTGGCCCTGGCAGTTACTTTCAATAGATTTAAATAGCACAATCTTAGAGCCGGGGATGATCGTTTGTAATTTTTGACTTGCACTTGTAGAGAAATTTTTTTTTTAAGTGTTTGTAGAAGTTTTTCAGTATTATTTTTTAAGCTTACGATTTTTATTTCTTGGGAGCCTCCTCCTCTATGTTTGTCAAAATAAAAGAGTGTCCATGACAGAAGTGCAAGATCAGCTTATATTATTCGTGACGCGGATGGTATGATGTTGGCGGCAGGAGAGTTTGGTTTACTTGATTCCTCGGTGCTTCTGGCCGAACTGTATGCGGCATGGGCGGGTATATCCTATGCTGTTCGGATTCTGGGCGCCCGCAGTCTTATCATTGAAGGTGATTTCATTAATGTTATTCGTTGGATCCGGCAGGAGCCCAGCTTCCACTTGCCTACTATCCCCTTATTATGCGACACCCGCTCTATAATTTTGGAATTCCTAACATTAAGATTCATCATGTTTACCGTAAAGCCAATGCAGTAGCTAACTAGATTGC
>UESW01002285.1:226814-249521 GCA_900491605.1 Calamus simplicifolius
GTAATCTCCTAGTAATGGAAAAACGTGAATAACCTCAATTTATCCCAAAAGATTAAGTTATCACAGAACAGATCATATTAGGCTTAACCTTGCTTCAGCATGCAACACAGAATGTGTTTTTTATGGGATAAACGAGTGGGACAAGATCAGGACTTACTGAACTAAATAGATCATTGCTTTGAGGAGATTTTGAACTCCCATGCTCCAAAAATCATAGTTTCAATGCTAAGAAGGTACAGAAGAAAAGACTCGAGTTTGTCAAAATGTGAAATGTAAATGGAGATATCTGTCACAGTCCCACATCAGCTGACAAGGAAGTTCCACATAGCTTTATTAACTTAGACAGGTCCTCCACCCAATAGTTTAAGACATAACGTCAAGAAGGTTGTGTATGTGTGTCACTGTGTATCATAAAATTGGTGGAGAAAAAGATAGGTTTCAACCTGAATAAATTAAGAAATGGGCAATTCTGAATTGATTGAAATTTTATTTTATCCAATTAAGAAATGAAGTTTGTCCACAAGAAGAATATCCCAAAACTATATTTTTTCATAATAAGCCAAGCACACATGGAAGAATGTGATCAAAATCTCACAGTTAGATAAGGCGCCTGCAGATGGTGAGTCCATCACCAACACAAACTTGTTGTGATCATAGATGATGACTCCTCCAACCTTCACAAGTTTAAGCAACCGTTCATGGAATTCTCCATAGTTTAACTTGTCAGCATCCACAAATGCAAAATCAAACAAGCCATCTTCCTTTACCTGCGATTATCCATGGAATTTCATTGTTGTGATCATATAGTTATCTTAGTTTAGAAAGCAATGGTAATTTAACTCTATAGCGGGATTTTAGCTCTAGAAGGAAAGTGTTGTTTTCCTTCCTAGCGTTGCACTTTTGTTAGGTTTCTTTAAAGGTTATTGAACACTCAAAATACAAATCAGAATAGAAGTAACACCACTTTCTTGTCAAGAGATCAGAGCAACATATTTAGAAGCCCAAAGCATGTATGATGAGGATCTAAGAAAATGGTAATTTTTCTGTTGTTTCCCTTTCTATAACGGTGGTATTGAGCTAGCTAATATGATGAGATCTAAGAAAATGGTAAATTTTCTGTTGTCTCCCTTTCTATAATGATGGTATTGAGACAGCTAAGATAATTTCAAAGTAATTGGATCCATTATTCGACAAAATAGAACCTATGCTTTCAGATATGATTTGTATCATTTAAGAAAAGAAGGTACTTAGTGAATAAATAAAACATAAATGATTGGAATATGAATTAAATATGCACTCTGACAATTAATATACCTTATGTTGGAAGTTTAATTCAGACTTAGATTAGGAGTTGGAGATGATCTTGTCCCCGGTCCTAAAGTAGGAAGAGTAGGTTAAGTTGCAATAGCTTGGTGGATTCAATTCTTTAGTTTGGGCTGTCTTAATGCTTGCCAGGCAGTTCTTGATATGGACCTCCACATACTAGAGGTGTCATGTGGCATGTTTGAGCTCTTTGCCATGTAAAGATTGCAATATATTCTTGAATTAGGATAAGTAAATAAGAAATGAAGACATCTGGTGAAGAGTTTTGCATGAGCATGAAATGGTATTTGGCTTGATTATCTTTAAGTGGGAAGGGAATGCCTGGGTCCTCTTCTGTGTTGAGTTTGGTAGTGTAAATTTAGAGTATTTATTAACAAAATCATATATTGTTTGTGTGATGCTTGGTTAATGCCTTCCAATCTCCTCTCTATTATCTTTCACACCATGCTACCACTGTAATGTGCCCTTCAGTGCATGAGGTTCTGTGCTTGCTCCTTGATTTTTATATTACCAGTCATTAGACATGCGCATTGCACATGCAGAAGTCAACAATAAAATATTATCAGTTTAATCAAAATTTTACAATCATGTATGCGATTCGGCATCTTGATCTGTGACATATGTATTGTTTATTAACTTAAATTTTTGATCAGTTAGAATATATTTAATAATTGGCAAAGAATATTGATAAGTGCCAAAAGGCTAATGAAGGATACAACCTTTAAATCTTCATAAGTATATGCAGATGTAATTAGAAATACAGGCATTCAAATAAGTATATAATTTTGCAATTGCAATAATCTAATTCACCAAATTGGTAGCATATTGCATCGAGCAAACAATTACAAACTAAAGTTTCTGACTGATCTTGGGACCAATTAGTAATTACCCTATGTTGGACCTCATGGAAAGAATGAAATGATAGAGTTTTGTTTGGAAAATCAAGCTCTGTTTTTGTTCTTATGCAAAAGGCTTTGCAGAAAGAAGACTAACAAGTACCACTACATATGTTTGAAGAATGGTTAACTATCATTATAATTGAACTCTTTATCTCCATTATTTCAAATTTCTTGTTATTAAGTCTGATATAGATTACTAACTTTTTAGCCTAGGACTGTGTGGCATTGCTTTCATTTTCTGTTTTCGTCTTCGGAGAAAAAATGTGCGAGGCCAGAAACCTATACAATGAAACTTTTCAAGATTTCAGATTGTTTAGTGAAAATTTTAGGAGGCTTTGGAAGCAAAAAAATATTGCTTTCGAAAAACAAGTGAAAGTAGAACAAAAGATTAGAAGAAGTTATGGGAGATGCTATGTTTTCCATGTCAAGTTCCATGTGGGCATTCACCAATCTATGGAGAACAAAATAGCATGAAAGTAGGAACAGTGGCAAAATAAAATTTTGCACGTACTCGACCCATTCTCCACGCATAATATTGATCTATTCTTGTTTATTAGTTTTCTTCTTGCCAAACTGCATATATACATTAGTTACTCAGAAAAGGAGTACTAAATAACATATGACACAAAAATTTAAAACCATCAAAAGTACTACTTATATGAAGCACGCAATAATAACCTACCTTTTCATCGGTTGAAATAATATGATTCTTAATGATCTCCTTCATAATGTGATAAATATCCATAAAAGGATAACACACCATCTATATATACAGACATTTGATCACCAGAAAAATAAAAAGTATAGCCAAGAGCTAACAAGGTAAGAACAGAGCACAGATTACATTGGATAGTTGGAACGTACAAAATATCATATAGGAGCAATACATATCCACCTCGTAACCTAAAGCGATATGCTCCTACTCCTAACACCTGCTCACTCAGACCATTCCCAAGAACAACATATTGGGTATCTGCAGAAATCCAATAAAAATTAATAAAACCAGCTCGATCTCGCACTATGTGTTTGTTCGCTCCTGTGCCTACGATCCAATCAGGGAGAGTATCAGCAACTAATGCATATGAGCAAACATAGAGAGAGATTATTATGGAGCATACCTGCTTTGGTTCTATGCAGTCACGAGTAAAGTGGCCTTTTATACCATAATTGTAGCACTTAAGCTTTGCCACATTCTTTTTGCCCTTCGATTGGCTCTTTTTGGGCTTGGCTACCTTCTTTCCCTTGAAACTCTATGTACTTTTTTTGTCACTAGATTTACTCCAGCTTCTACCTCAGGAACTCAAAGCCCCAGAGTGAGCCACATAAGCAAAGGAGTGGAAAGTCTCTATATGCTTGGGCTCTAGTTCAAGATGACGAGATATATCCTTAAAAGTCTTGATGTGCTCATTATGAGTCGTCAAGAGTTTCATCTGACCCCACTAAGAGTCAGGTAGTGAACGAATTACTGCAAGGACCTTCTGCTCATCAGTAAGATCAACCCCAGTTTGCTTTAGATCCCTAATTATGCCACCCATCACGTGAAGATATTCAGACATTAAATGGTTGTGATCTTTGATATGTTGCATAAATTTTAGATTCAAGGCATGAAACCTTGTTGTTAAGGTCTGCCCAAATTGAATCTTGAGCTGGTTCCACATATCCCGAGCAGTTGAAAATGCCTCAAAATCTTCAATCAGGTCATTGTGCATGTAGCTCAACATAGTGAAGCATGCACAACGATCTTTTTTTAACCAGTTTTTATAGACTTTCTAATCCTGATGGTGCTGATCAGAGGTACTAGGCTTCGGTGGTGTCATACTTTGTGTTAGGGTTTCCAAGACTTCTATCTCATTTAGTAGACATTGGATCTTTCTATACCACATATTATAATTTTGTCCATCTAGTTTCTCACCTCTGTCGAGGATAGCTACTCCTGATCGGAAGGCCATCACTGCATTCGGTCAAGCAAATTATGGATATTAGGCACATAATCAGTGTATATCTCTATCTAGAAAAATAATCAGATTTCAAATGTTTCTACTTATAAATATGATAAAAAATTTTCTAAGCTCATAATCATCACTCATTTAATAAAATAAAATATAGAATCCAATAATTTTTTATAGAGCACATCTATATTGTCCACAAAATTAACATTGGAACAAATTCACACAGCAAAGGCATGCTATATAAATTCATAGCAATTAACATAAATACCCCTCATGCACTAAGCATAAATATTTATGTCAGCAGTAACAACATGTAAAAATATGCATAAACCATATTTATACATTAAGCATAAATAATTATGCATCCAAAAAAATATTTACAAAAAAAATTTAGATAGTATGGCAATAAAAATATTTATGCACTAAGCATAAATAGCTATGCCACATTAAGAAAACTTTTTAAAAAATTTTCTATGATTTTTTCTAATTTTTCTATATTTTTTTATGATTTTTTTATTTTTTGTAATTTTTTGCATTTTTTAAATTTTTTAAATCCAAAAAATTAAAAATAAATTAAATTCCTTGTTACATTTGATGTCAGCTAGGACCCAACATGTGAATGACTACACAGTCGCTATGTCAACATAGCGACACATTAGCCTGCTATGTCATCAGAGACACATGGACAAGCACATGGATTACCACATCAACGAGACCCACTACCATGTCCACATTAGCATGCCACGTCACTCGAATACATGGACAGACACGCTGGCTACCACATCATCCGAACCCATACATGCGGCAGCTGACTGGTCTTGCCACGTCATCACAGAGCTGACATGGATGCCACATCAACATCAACCGCCCCAATTTTTAATTATTTTTTGTATTTTGAAATTGCCCCTGCTTTTTGTCAAATTTATGGGTGGTGCCACCCATAAACCCACTCCCTTCCCCTGCGCCGCATGTGCAGGCGGCACGGAGCTATCCCGACCCTCCAGCGGCCGAGAATGGGCTTCGAGGTTGCCTTTGGCGATGGGAGGAGGGCTACCAGCCACCAGAGAGGGTCCAGCGGTCCTGTGGCCCATCAGCATGCGAACGCCCGCCACCTATGCAGCGGCGGTTGTGGCATCCCTGGCCCTCCAATGGCCGGGGAAGGAGTTCGAGCGGCCAGCAAGGCTATGTTGGCCACCATTCGGGGTCCAATGGACCCGAATGACTATTTGCCTTCCTCTCCTTCCTTTTTATCTTTTTTTCTTTGCTGTGGCACTCATGGCCGTAGCGAGAAGGCAGGCGGCGGTATACAGCTGCCGTAGCCTATTCCTCCTCCTCTTCTCTCTCGCTGGTCAACAATTGTAGGGTGGTGACAGCCAGCGAGGGCTCTGATATCATTTGTAGGCAGCCATGAGCGCCGTACGCACGGGGACTTACTGTTAGGGTCCCCGGTCAAGGACTCCAAAACATTCACCAACTCCTCCGCGCGATCCGCTCCAACACCACAATCGATCCTCCCGAACCGTTTCCAGTAACACACGAGCGTGGTAATTAGGATCTAACACATAAGAAATGAAGGATGCCTCACTGTTATTATGAAGAACGTGGTCTCAGGATTATTAGTCCTTCGAACCACCAGAACACAAGAACACTCGTACAAGGTTATTAGCCCAAGCAGGCCCAAACTTAAGAGGTTATCAGCCCCCAAGTTTACTGGCATAAACGTGCCTATGCCTGGCCAACATTCATAAGCTCTAAGCTTACAAAACACAACTCCCCCCTCTATTGCTCCTGAGGAGTGCTTATATAGGCATCCTCAGGAGCTTCCAAAATCCTACCAACCAATCAAATCAAATCTAGATCAAATCTTCAAGATTCTAAGGAAACAATTCGAAACAATTCCTAGAATCAAGGAGATTTGACGATACATGCCTAAAACAACTTAACTGAAAAAGAAACTAATCTTCTAGAGTTTAGGAGAAACATCCTAAATCTAGAAGATATGATTTATTCAATCACTCCCCACAAGAAAATCAATCTATGAAGATATCTCCATAATGCACTTGATCTCGCCACCGTCCGCCGCCCTACACGGTGGCGCCGCCGCCATTCTCCTCCATGGGTGGTGATGCTCCTCCGACTCCCCAGGCCATGCTCGTTACATCCCGCTCAGTCACCGCTAAGACTGGTGGTGCTCCATCGCCGGAGGTGGCTGCTGTGGGTAGCCACTCTTGATCATCTGCTACTGGTTGGCTAGGCTGGTGGCCAAAGTCTTGCTGTGGCACTTTGTCAAGGCAAGTCTGGGTGCTGGCCCTGGGCTTGCCATGGCATGGCTGTGGTGCTTCGGCCGCACGCGCTATGGGCATGTCATGTGCTTCGGCCGTGCGCGCTGTGGGCATGTCAGGGGCCCCATAAGTGTCACTGGGGCCGCATCTCGCAACTTATCCTCCCTGTCGTGGCCGTGTAGGCCATGGTCTTCACTTGGGATCCTTTCATTCCCCCTTCCATTAAGTGTACCCTTGTCCTCAAGGGTAAATTGTGGGAACCTTAAGGCTATGTCATCATAATCCTCCCAGGTTGCTTCCTCTCTAGGTAGCCCTCTCCATTGCACCAATACTCTCCAGATCTTCCTTCTAATCCTCCCACGTGGCACCATTTTGTATTCAAGAATCGTTGCGGGCTGTAGTAGCATTCTACCTTCCTCATCGAAGGAAGGCAATTCCTCTACAATCAAGCTAGGATCCCTAACTCGTCTCTTGAGGAGAGACACATGAAACACTGGATGAAGTCTTGAGGTTGGTGGTAATTCCAGCCGATACGCAACTTCTCCGACACGGGCAGCCACTTTAAATGGCCCATAGTACCTTTTCTCTAGCTTGTAGCTTGCCTTTCTCTTCATTGTCTTTTGGCCTTATGGTTGAAGCTTCAAGTACACAAAGTCCCCGGGCTCAAACCCTTCTAGCCTTCTCCTTTTATCATAATATTTCTTCATGCTCGATTGGGCCTTCTTAAGCTCCCTCTTTGCCTTGGCTAGTATCTCGTCTCTAGTGATCAAGGCTTCCTCCACTTCCGCATTCTTAGCCGTACTCCTCTCATAAGCCACCAAGGTAGGAGGCTTCCTTCCATACACCACTTCAAATGGGCTAAGTGTGATGGAAGAGTGGTATGTTGTATTATACCAATATTCCGCCCATGACATGTAGTCCATCCACCTTGCTTGCTCATCATGGCAATAGCATCTCAAGTATTGTTCCAATGTACGGTTGACCACCTCTGTTTGGCCATCGGTCTGCGGATGGTATGAAGAACTTGTCTTCATTTTGCTCCCTTGCAGTGCAAACACTTCCTTCCAAAAGAAGCTCATGAACACCGATCCCGGTCCGTAACAATGGTTCTAGGGAAACCATGGAGCTTCACCACGTTGTCCACAAAGGCCTTAGCCACACTCTTCATTGTAAATGGATGCTTAAGGGGTATGAAGTGAGCATACTTACTTAAGCGATCCACGACCACCAAGATCACTTCGTACCCTTGACTTGCGGGCAAGCCCTCCACAAAATCCATGGACAAGTCTTCCCATATAGCTTCGGTATGGGTAAGGGCTGCAAGAGACCCGTAGGGGCCTTCGTATCATGTTTGGTCTTTTGACACACGTCACATTCCGCCACCCACTTTTTCACACTTCTCTTTAGGCCCTCCCAATAGAAGAAATGCTTGATCCTCATATAGGTCCTAAGCCATTCCGAATGACCACCTTCTTTGCTATGGTGGAAGTGAGTGAGAATCTCCTTCCTCAGGTTTGGTATGTCGGGCACATAGACATAGGACTTGTAGTAGATAAGCCCATCACGCCATTTGAATCCGGTCACCCCATTACATGGACTCTCAAGCTTCTCTATGATCTCTTGAGACCTTGCATCCAACTCCACGGCCTCTCTAAGCTTGTCCCATATCCTCCATTCAGCTCCACTCAAGGCCATATGTTCAGCCTCATCTTCATACAAAGTCCACATCATTGGACTTCCCTCCTTCCTTGACAACGCATCAGCCACCTTATTCTCTTTGCCGGGCTGATATATAATGTCATACTCGAATCCCATAAGCTTCACAAGAAACTTCTGTTGCTCTGGCGTCACGATCTTTTGTTCTAGCAAGTGTCTTAATGCTTGTTGATCGGTCACTATAGTGAACTTTCTTCCCAAGAGGTAAGGTCTCCACACCTTCACCGCATGCACAACCGCCAACATTTCTCTTGCATAAGTGCTCCATGCTTTCTTCATTGGCCCTAATGCCTTGGAGATATAAGTTATGGGCCTCCTTTCTTGAGCTAGTACCGCCCCAATCCCTTCTCCACTTGCATCAGTATATACTTCAAATGGTTTCTTGAAGTCGGGCAAGGCCAAGACGGGTGTCTTGGTCATGGCTCTCTTCAAGTTCTCAAAAGCTCTCCTTCCATCTTCGGTCCACTCGAAGCCCTCCTTTTTTAGCATGGAGGTAAGTGGCTTGGCTATCAATCCATAGCCTTGCACGAACCTTCGATAGTAGCCCATCAAACCAAGGAATCCTCGTAGAGCCGACACATCCTTGGGTAAGGGCCAATCCACCATAGCTTCCACCTTCCGCTGGTCCACTTTTACTCCTTGGCCCGATATGATGTGGCCAAGGTACTCAGCTCTTCTTGCATAAAGGCGCATTTGGAAGCCTTGATGAAGAAGTGGTGCTCCTTCAAGATCATCAATACTTGCTAATTGCTCCAAGTGTTCCTCCACATTCTTCGAGTACACCAAGATGTCATCGAAGAATACTAATACAAATTTCCTCAAGAATGGCTTAAATATGGCATTCATAGCCGCTTAGAAAGTTGAGGGGGCATTGCACAGCCCAAAAGGCATCACTAGGTACTCATAGTGGCCGGAATGAGTCCTAAATGCCGTCTTGTGGTATCTTCCTCTTTCATCCGGATTTGATGGTATCCGGCCCTTAAATCTAGCTTGGTGAACACATGAGCCCCATACAACTCATCAAGCATCTCATCCACTGTTGGTATGGGAAATCTATCCCTCACTGTTGCCTCATTCAATGCTCGGTAGTCGGTGCAAAAATGCCAACTTCCATCCTTCTTCCTCACAAGCAACACCGGTGATGAAAAGGGACTAGTGCTTGGTCGAATCAAGTCACTAGCCAACATCTCCTCCACTTGTCTTTCGATCTCACCCTTTTGAAAGTGAGCATACCGGTATGGTGGCACATTCACCGGTTTGCTCGCATCTTTCAGCACAATGCGATGATCAAATTCCCTACTTGGTGGTAATGAAGTAGGTACCTCCAATACTTCCTTGTGTCTTTCTAAAACCGTCTTCACACCTTGGGGCTCCTCATTTCTATCACTAAGCTTCTCTTCTTGCCCTTCATCTCCTCGGTTTTGGCCCATCACTATGGCAAAGCAATGAGCCCTACCCTTGCATAGTTTCTCAAACATATTGGCCTCGCAAGGCCTTGGCTCTTTTGATGCTAGAGCTGTCCACGTCCTCTTCTTCCCTCCAAGCTTGAACTCCATAGTCATCTTCTCATAGTCGGTGACGACCTTGCCAATGCCTCTTAGCCATGCATTGCCCAAGACAACATCTAGCCCCACCAATGAGAGTACGTGAAGATCAGCCGCTATACGGACGCCTTGGACATTCATCTTCACGGTTCGCACTACCATCTCACACCTTAGCTTTTCCTGTTTGCCACCTTCACATGGAATGGCTCTACTTCTTTCCCATGCAATCCCACCTTAGAAAGACGCGGGAATTGATGAAGTTGTGGGTAGACCCACTATCCACCAATAATGTCATTTCATGCTTGCCAACCCAAGCCATAAGTCGCATGGTTGAGGGCTTTTGTACGCCGGACATGGCATTGAGGCTCAACTCGGCTTCCTCACTTTCCTCATCACTAGAGGACTCCTCATGCCCGTGCTCTTCCTCACTTGTCTCCCCCAATTGCTCCTCCTCTATCCCGATCATACACATGACCTTGGCTTTCTTGCATTGGTGATCACGGCTCCACTTTTCACCACATTTGAAGCATAAGCCCTTCTTTATGTACTCATCAAGCTCCTCACGAGTAAGCTTCTTGACTTCCTTCCCTTTGCTCCTTGAATCTCCCGTAGTCCCCTCCTTTCCTTTCCAAGACCCCGTGGAATACAAGGGTTTATAAACTTGTTAGCCACTTGGTCCTTGACGTGTCTTTTCTCGAAGTGATGACTTTCTTCAAGGATTTCAGCCATCCTCATTGCTTCTTGCAGCCTAGTGGGCTGCTTCAACTTGAGCTCCTTGGCAATCCATGGTTTTAGACCATCCACGAAAGTGCCGATAAGTGCCTCCTCAGACCAACCCCTCACCAAGGTTTGGAGTTATCGAAATTCCTCCACATACGCATGCACCTTGCCATCTTGCTTGAGCTTAGCTAGCTGGCCATGATGGTTGATAATGGGCGAAGGCCCAAATTGCATAAGCAGCTCCCTCTCGAATGCCGTCCACCCAGCCTTCTTCCTTCCTTCTCATATTGGGCCCGTATCCATCTCCACCATTTGCTTGCCTTCCCATCAAGGAAGAAACATACTGTGGCCACTCTCTCTGTCCTTGGTACTTCATATATATGAAAATAGTGGTCCGCCTTATCGAGCCACTCATGAGGGTCACCACCATTGAACTTAGGGAAGTCAATTTTTGGTCTCCTTGGTCCTCGATTGTTAAACCGATTTCCATCATCATCTTCATAGTCACCTCCACGGTAATGTGGCCTTCTAGGTCCTCGGTGGTTAAACCGATTTCCTTCATCTTCATCATGATAGTGGTGGTCTCTTCTCGGTCTCTCATGTCTTCTAGCATCTTCATGGATCCGGCCATAGGGCATTTCTTCCCCATACCGACTCCACCGAATCTTTCCTCCATCCTTGCATGGTTATCAACATCACGGTCAGACTCCTCCTCTCGCAGCCACCTTTCCACTACCTCGTGCTCATTCTCACACGCCCGCCCAATCTAAGAGGTTGCCTTGGTCTAGGCTCTCCCCTTGTGGACTTAGAAATGTGAGTTTCCCTCCCATCAACGAGTTGCTCCTCTTCCACCCTTGGGGTTTGTCCGCGATTGGCCCCATTTGCTCCTCCTCCAAGTCTTGCCAATATTGCTTGCAAGTCTCGTCTCATGCCTTCCACCGCCTTCATGTTCTCCTCCGTAGCATTAGTGACGGAAGTGATGGCTCCTTGCATGTGAGTCATGTTGGTGGTAGTCTCCGCCATCTGCTCCTTCATCCAAAGAGTGGATGACTCCAAAGCTTCAAAGCAGTCTCGGTTGGATGGAAAAGTACTTGATCCGGCCTCCATTGGAATATGGGCTGCAACAACAAGTCCAACCTTGGGTTCTCTCCAAAATGAAGATCGAACCCCTCCCACGAAGAACTTTGCACGGAAAACTTCCGACCTTGGGTTCTCTCCAGAAGAAGATCGAACCCCCACCTCAAATAATAACTCCAACAAGAACAAACAACTTCTAACTATAACAATCTCAATGAAGAGAATCAAAGTAAGGTTTGCTCGTGATTACCCCGCTTGAAGCATAGAGATCTTCAAGCAACTCATCTCAATGAAAGCACCAATTTGTTAGGGTCCCCGGTCAAGGACTCCAAAACATTCACCAACTCCTCCGCGCGATCCGCTCCAACACCACAATCGATCCTCCCGAACCGTTTCCAGTAACA
Source organism: Calamus simplicifolius (assembly GCA_900491605.1). Lineage (NCBI taxonomy): Eukaryota > Viridiplantae > Streptophyta > Magnoliopsida > Arecales > Arecaceae > Calamus > Calamus simplicifolius. The sequence goes on from UESW01002285.1 coordinate 238,729, forward strand.
CACGAGCGTGGTAATTAGGATCTAACACACAAGAAATGAAGGATGCCTCATTGTTATTACGAAGAACGTGGTCTCAGGATTATTAGTCCTTCGAACCACCAGAACACAAGAACACTCGTACAAGGGTTATTAGCCCAAGCAGGCCCAAACTTAAGAGGTTATCAGCCCCCAAGTTTACTGGCAAAAACGTGCCTATGCCTGGCCAACATTCATAAGCTCTCTAAGCTTACAAAACACAACTCCCCCCTCTATTGCTCCTGAGGAGTGCTTATATAGGCATCCTCAGGAGCTTCCAAAATCCTACCAATCCAATCAAATCAAATCTAGATCAAATCTTCAAGATTCTAAGGAAACAATTCGAAACAATTCCTAGAATCAAGGAGATTTGATGATACATGCCTAAAACAACTTAACTGAAAAGGAAACTAATCTTCTAGAGTTTAGGAGAAACATCCTAAATCTAGAAGATATGATTTATTCAATCACTCCCCACAAGGAAATCAATCTCTGAAGATATCTCCATAATGCACTTGATCTCGCCGCCGTCCGCCGCCCTACACGGTGGCGCCGCCGCCATTCTCCTCCATGGGTGGTGATGCTCCTTTGACTCCCAGGCCATGCTCGTTACATCCCGCTCGGTCACCGCTAAGACTGGTGGTGCTCCGTCACCGGAGGTGGCTACTGTGGGTAGCCACTCTTGATCATCTGCAACTGGTTGGCTAGGCTGGTGGCCAAAGTCTTGCTGTGGCACTTTGTCAAGGCAAGTCTGGGTGCTGGCCCTGGGCTTGCCATGGCATGGCTGTGGTGCTTCGGCCGCGCGCGCTATGGGCATGTCATGTGCTTCGGCCGTGCGCGCTGCGGGCATGTCAGGGGCACCCATAAGTGTCACTGGGGCCGCATCTCGCAACTTATCCTCCCCGTCGTGGCCATGTAGGCCATGGTCTTCGCTTGGGATCCTTTCACTTACCTCGCTCATGGCGGCACGAAAGCGAAAGCAGCGGCCGGATCGTCAGTCGTCGGGGCTACTAGAGTTCCCAATATGTCCACACCTCTGGGATGTGGTGTCGGAGAGGGAGAGGGTAGTGAGAGGAAGAACAAAGAGCAGAGAAAAAGAAGAAAGTTCTCTTCTGCTTCACTAGAGCTCGCTGAAGCTCTGCTCCCCCTCTTTATCACTCTAATCTAGGGAGACACACCCCATGTAAGAGGGCAAGCCATTCAATGCAAGCCATGTGAGGGGGCTGGGAGAGGTAGTGTCGTGGCATCTTGCATTGACCAAGTCAGCCAGGTTGTCTCGTGGCATCCTGGCATTGACCAAGTCAGCCAAGCAACACCTTCAAATAAAAAAAAAGGATAAGAAAAGATGCAAGTTGGTAGCAATTTGGTGCCGAGTTTTGAAACAAATCGAATCATAACAAAATAAGATCAACATTGAAATTTGCTTCAGTACATTTAGAAATTTTTAACAATTTTCTAAGACATTACTCAGCCATCAAATTAGTGAGGGGTAAATTAAGTAACATCAGGAAAATTCAAAAAAAGAAGAAGAAAACAACCTATTCAAATGGTTTCAGAGTTTCGCTCTTTGAACAGAGCCAAATACGATGAACCAAGACAACCTATTACAGTAGTATGAGCCATCATAGGCAAAATGGAAATATTAGTAGAGAAAGAAGATAGCAACAAATTAAATAGGTAAGGAAATTACTACTAAACAGAAGCAAATAAGAATAACATGCTAAAGGAGTTAAAACACTTGTCCTTCTTTGGTAATGCTAGTGTTGTCATAAAGAGTGAATAACCTATAAATACATCAATCTCAATTATCGTAAGGAGGCACCATCTTATGCTTGCCACATAAAAAAATTAAGAAAAGGGTTTAAATGCTAATTATAATCAACTCATGTAATGTTAAATCTTGAATATAGTCCAAGTTCCCTATTATATCTTATGATGTGTGAACAATTTCAAATTTCACAAATATTTGAAGAGTTAATCTTGTTATGGAGAGGTTACTATAACTAGTTTGAGATCAAATCACTTACTTAAAGCATTCACTATTAATTTGGCTTTCTATTTTTACTCTAGCAATGCCGAGAATACTGGATCAAGTTTCATATTCAAGTTTGAGGTTCATTATTAGACGTAACATCTGATAAACGAAAAACCATGAAATCGAACCATCATGACATAATTAATATGCCGTATGAATATGATAGTAATTTCAAACCCATTTTATATAACGGAGAGAATATCTTGTAAACTATCATACACTTCAGAAACAAAAGAAAAAGATTTTTCTCACAGTTCTCATGAATTATAAAAAAGGCTAGATCAGTGTTTCTTGGATCACAGACAAAAATATTATTTTAATCAAGTTAGCAGATCAGAACACTGGATTTTGTTGACAACTTAAATGACTTGATGGTGGTTTTGGTCACTGAACATCATACTAATACTCCATTACATAAAAATACAATAATAATGCATTTCTTATTGAAAAATCAAAATAACGTTTTTGAGAAAAATAGTGGCACTAGGAAGATTATAATTTGAAGTGGGCAACCCATGATGTTTATGCCCACTATCTTTTTGGTGTTTAGCCTTTATGGATTATAATTTAATCACCTATAAAGGCTGTAAAGTCAAAACACCAAAAGAGAGTAGGCCTAAACATCAACTGTTTCCCACTTTGCATCAATTTTCAGAGGAAGAATTCTCATCAAACATCAAGAATCAACTGTGCCCACAAAAAAGAAGAACGAACCAATTAGAGAGATGAGGTGAGGCCCTCATATTGCTACCTGATCACCAGGAACTATGTTTGAACACCCCAAGCCCACTTGGCCCAATTAATTTCATTAGCAAGTCGAAATCACATGGCCCAAAAACTCAAGTGAAAGTTAATAAATAGAAAATGAACTTAAGTTATAAGCATATAACATATTTCTTTTACATCCAATATGAGACTAAATTTAGGATATCATAATCCATCAACTTTTGCATACTCAAGTCCGGCTCTGATACCATTTGTAATGCTCCAAGCTCACCTCCTGGCCCTGATCTTATACCATTTGCAATGCTGCTGATCCAGCTCTAATACATTTGTAATACTTTAAGCTTACTTGTTGGCTCGATTAACTTTGTTAGCGAGCCAAAATCACATGGCCCAAAAACTCGAATGAAAGTTGATGAATAGCAAGTGAACTTAAATTATAAGCATATAACATATTTCTTTCCCACCTAATGTGCAACTAAATTTGGGGTATCATATAGCATGAATAAAAATCACAAGATGTCTTCGTTGCTATTAATGCATCAATTACCTTCACATATTTCATGTTTCTTGTTTTGAACTACTCTCTCTCTCTATCTCTCTCTCTTTCGCTAACAGAGATATCAAAAATAACTACATACTAGTTACTCTTCTGATATCAAATATTAGTAGTAATATTATTAATATTTCTAAAAAATTCAATAGTTTCTGGTTTAATTGGTAAAGTGGTGTGTGGCATATTCTGTAACCACTACAATAAATTTTTGCTATTCCGATGCTAAATATATCGTTTGCTGACGCTTAAAAGCATCGGCAAATATTGTCCCGACGCTTTCACAGGCTTCAAAAAGCGGAGGTGGAGACGAAAAATCCGAATGCTTTTAAAAAGCGGGAAGGCGTCAGGCAGTGCCGACTATTTTAAGTGTCGGGATGTTTCGATGCTTTTAAGCGTCGGCAAGATCAATTATCCCGATGCTTTTAGAAATCGTCGGCACATACCGATGCTTTAAAGCATCAGAAACTTTTTCTCTTCCCGATGCTTTAAAGCGTCAACAAGATGATTTGTCCCGATTCTTTTAGAAAGCGTTGGCACATACCAACGCTTTTGTTTTATTCATTACATCATCCTCATTCTCTTCATGAGTTGTCCATCATGAGGATCCACATACATTGCATGACTCTCGATCAGCATTTCCATCAGGATATAACAAATAGTCTTTTGGACAACTACGAATCTTTTGATATCAAAGATCTAATTTGTTGACAACTTTCTTTGCTTCATAATAAGAGGATGGTAAACTAGTGCCTTCTGGAAATGCATCCTTTAGTAATTTAGAAGCATGGTAAAACTCATTCGGACCATCCATTCATATATTTTATATGGAATAAATGTATAAGAAAAGATCTTAAAAAATTTCAAACAATCGGATATAATTGTTCATCTGCATCTTTAATTAAATTATGATACTGAGCTGACTCATTCATTTGCTTCTCAACAAATGTTTGTTCCATAAATGTAGAACCATCACATGTTACATCCGTTTCATGTATATTAGTTCAACCTCCAAAGTTTTGAACACAATGTTGATCAAACATGTCATATCATCTCCTACAAGGTTATCTTGCATATTACCAGATCCAAGATTAGATGAGGAGGGTTGATTACTTGATAATGGCTGTTGGGAATTGTATCCTAAAGCCAATCATTTGATGATTGTGCTAATGTAAATTACATATAAATTGATATATTAATAAAAGTTATTTGGCAGTTTATTCATTACAAGAACATCTTCTTAAAACTCCTAATAGTAATGAAGCCCTTAGGATCTTCTTTTACAATAAAGGAGGATTTATCTTTGAAGGTCCTTAAAAGAGTTCGCGACCAAATGATATACTATGACAGGCCATAGTATAATCAATTATAGAATGTTGTATATCATATTTGTTGGTTGTCTTCTTAATCAAGGAGTGTAGAGACACTGGTATGACATACAAGTAAAAGTGTAGGAGTACATTTCACCGAACGTGACTTATTTCTGGATACTCTGCTGTCAAGAGTTAATCCGAGAAGATATGGGTATAAGTATCCTTAAGACCTGAAGATCACAATCGGTGACTTGCAAGCAACTCATTGTACTTAGGTACCGGACCGTGAATTTTTAATCCAGCTACGAAAGGTTACTGGGTGCAGTCAAGTACTTGTGGTAGTCAGTTGTGGATCAAGATAGAATTTGACCTATCCTGTTAAAAGAAGAAATGCTTGTGTTTCAATTTAGCAAGACCTTGGCCAAGGCACTTCATGTGAAGGTCACATGATCACTAAAGTTGAAATCACTTTATGGATTTGCTGTTTAGAGTTGATAGGCTCTTAAGCCATCCTTAGCATTTGTGGTCAAAAGGATGAATTATACGGTAACTATTTTTTAGGGTTCTTCGAGTTTGCTCGAACTCTTCGACCTATCCGAACGTCGGGTTCCATTGCTAGATGGGCACATCGATTAGTATAGAAAGTTGTTCCTATGCTACCGACTTATGTTCGAACCTAGAGAGTCACACGCATAGAAGTTTCCTAGGATGATCTATTTGAAGATCAACGATTAAGAATCGTATATGATTTAATTAATCAATTTGATTGATTGAATTATCTCAATTGGGTTAAGTACAAGTGAATAAGATTCAATTAGGTTTAAGTCTATTAGAAGGACTAATCAATTTCAAATATTGATTTAAAATTAGACTTGATTTGGATTTAAATAGATTCAGGACTAGCCAAATTTGATTTGGGCTAGGACCATGATCTATGTAGGTTCAGTCCAATAAATTTAAATCATCTTAAACCAAAACCTGAACCTAAACCCCTCGCTTGAAGATGTTACATCATGAGAGATTAAATTTTCATGTAGAATTTAATGCATAACCTTAATCTTTTCCAAATGGTTTTCATTTGAATTCTAAGTGTTAGAAATCATATGGAATTAATTTACCTTTTGAATCAACCAGACGATGAAATTCTAAGTGTTAGAATTCATATATCTTTGGTTTTCACTGAACGTGTCAAAATTAACAAAACGTTGGAATTCTAAGTGTTAGAATTCACAGGTTTTTACTAAATGTCGGAATTAACCAAACGTTGCGTCTCTTTGGTTTTTCCAAACGACAGAATTCTAAGTGTTAGAATTCAATAGGCTAAAGGCTGAATTGAGCCTATAAATCAGAGGACATTCTTCACCAATAAAATCAACGATATGTTATGGATTGAAATTCTAAAGAGTTAGAACAGAAATCCTGGTGTGATTCTGGTGTTAGCAAAAGTTTAGTGGATCCTGAAAGAAGATTCAAGTGGAAGGATTCAAGATCAGCAAAGTTATTTTCGTAAGCTAGCACTCCCAGGAATCCGATCTTTCGGGAACTTCGCGTGGACGATAGTAGAGGCCGGACGATTGAACGGCTGCAGAGCACAAAGGATTTACCTACTATTCTTAAGGTATGTGATTTGATCCCTAGATCTTAAGGCAGACTTCAAGATAAGTAGTATGACTTCTCATCTTGAAGATCAAGATATGATCTTGATTATTTTATTTATATGCATAATTTAGATCAAAGGATCCTATAGTATAAGGCAAAGATATGATCTTGATGCATGTTTGATAGATTAATATTTAATTTTTAAGTTTTTGCATTGATAATTGTTATCAAATTATTAAAATATGCATGCCTCGGAGGTTGTTTCTCCCTACAAATGGTATCAGAGCCCTGGTAGCATATAAATTAGTGTTCTTATTAATTATGTAATTATGGCTAAAATGGTTCACCTGGCTATTAAGTCGGTTTAAAAATCCACCCATTAACGAGGTATTCTATGACATATTGCGATACTGTTATGGTTCTCTCTTTTTGATGCTTAGTCAAAAGATAATTCAAATTGATCTTTGGCATGAAAACATAGATTACACACACTCTCAAGAAATATTTTATATTTGATAAATATTGATGTTGTATAAAAGCATGATATTTGCATGTTTAGTATAAAATATAGATATGAGATATGATAGCTTGTTATATATGTTAAGAAACATACAAATATTTATGAGAGTCTTATTTGAATGTCAAATATTTATTCATAATCTTTTTAGATATGATCTAAATATAGGAATTATAAGTAGTTATATAATGCTAAGTGATGCATGATTCAAAATATATGACATGGAAGTTATGAAAATATGAAATATATTTAATCTTTTGGGTTAGCTAAATCAGGTCCATAAAGGGTTAGACCCTAAGGTTTAAATCAAATGGACTATAAGAGTAATTGATCAAATCTAAATTAATTAGATTAGGTTACAGATGCTCTAAATCAAACAATAGTTGTAGTTGATCATGTCCATGTCTTTGATTAAACCAAATGGAAGTAGATTAGGCTCCGTGGTTGAGCATGAATCTCTTAGATGGTCAAATCAAAATTGGTTAACCATATGATGTCAAGGTAAGTTGGCAAGTTGCTCTAGGATCAACGATCAAATAGTTTTTAATTGGGAGCTACTCGTACTGATGCGTCTTTAACGAGTTAATGGCATATCCCTTCCATCGATCTCACTTACCTGGTCAACATGGTGACCATTTATGATTAAGATCATTTACCTGATTCGGATTGACCCATGCCTGTAAGAAAATTGGTCTAACTAATTTAGGTGTCACTTAATCTTTAAGAATCTTGTCTCATTCTACTGACTTCATAGATTCAGTGGGAGAACTTGATTAGTCAATTTATCTTCAGATTATTAAATTCTCTAAAATTATTAGGTCCCTAAAATGAAATAGTTATATGATAACTAGATCATAGCCTCCCATTAAGGTGAGTGATAATGAGTCATATTTGATAATCATTGGAGGCATTTCATGCCCGGTGCTTGTCAACCATCAAAATTATCATTCATTATATGATAAGTCAGCGTAACTGTTGAATAGACAGTCAGGTGGGCCGAGCTTCACTCGGGCTTGGTTGTCTATAGATAGAATGCACTGATTATATTATTTAATAGTTGGACCTAACTAGAACTTTCAGTGAAGGAACTCCATGCCTGCTAAAGAGGAACATGGGGCAAAACTGAACACTAAGAATTATTTTGGAAAAATTGGTTTTGAACCTACTCTTAGATGCATATGGGTTGGCCAAGCTTCACTTTGGCCTGTATGTAGTCTATGTAGATCTTAGTGCCCACTAAAGAATTAAGAATAATCTTTGAATTGGGGTGTAGGGGCTGCCAATTTGAATAAAATAGTGAAAGAATCTTTAGACTAAAGTCCAAGTCTTTAGACTGAATCAATTTATATACTACTAAACTTTAGTTTTTTCTTATGCAAAAAATAGCCACTAATTTATCATTAAGGTCCCTATTGGATAGTGACAAGTTGAATGGTTTAAATTTTAATAACTGGTTTAGAAAACTTAAGATCATCCTTGAGTATGAGAGGATTCTATATATTCTAAAAAATCCTGCACCAGAGATACCTAATGCAAACACCCAAAGTTCTGAGAGAGACACTTATCAGAAGTGGCTCAGTGATAGAACTAGCGTGCGTTGTATCATGCTAGCAGCAATGAACGATGAATTCGGTCGCTGGTTCAAGAATACTCAGCCAAAAAAAATCATTCAAGCGTTGAATGAATCTTTCGGTACACCCGATGACGTTGAAAGGCACAAGACTAGTTGTGCTATTTTTAATGCTCAAATGAGGGATGGATCTTCTGTCACTGATCATGTATTATACATGATCGAGAAGATAGAACTCCTAAGCAAGCTCGGCTTTCCCTATGAACAGTTGGAAAGGACGCGATCCTGAATTCCTTGCCTACATCCTTTCGACCTTTCCTTACTTATTATCGAATGACAAAGCCTACAGTCAGCTACCACGGTTTGTTGGGGTTATTACAGAACTTTGAGAAGTATAACCAGCTCTCTAAAGGTTTTGTTAATGTGGTTGAAGGATCTAAGGTAGGGCGTCAACCCTTTGGGAAAGGAAAGAAGAAAAAGAATAAGAAAAAGGTGCAACATGCTAACATCTATAAGGGGTCAGATGCAGAAGAAGAAAGTTGATAAAAGTCAAGCTGAATGCTTTCATTGTAAGATGCAAGGGCACTGGAAGAGGAAATGTCATTTTTACATTGGCACACTTGATCCAAATAGGCCAAAGAAGAAAAAGGGGCAAGATGTTGCTCAACAAGGTATTTATATGATAACACCTTGTAATTCTTCTATATGATAATCAGACCTAGGTATTGGATACCGGGAGTCCTTTTAACATTTGCAATTCATTGCAGGGACTATAGCTCACTAGAAGATTTGAGGACAATGAAAGATTCCTTAATGTCGGTGATGGAAGATTAGTTCCAGTTCTAGCATTAGGAGTTCTTGAAATGGTTTTCAATAGAAATGTCATTGTACTAAATGATTGTCATTTTTGCTCAACGTTCTTGTTGAACGTAATTTTTGTAGGCCTTCTGGCCAAAAGTTATTATGAAATTTTAATAAAGGATGTTACTTTGAATATCATTATGAATGGAGTCACTGTAATGACTGGGTATTTATCTAATGGCATTTATATATTATCATAGCCTGTAAATGTAGTGTACAAATCAAGTAAGTGCCCTAAATAATTGATGTCATAGATATTTATCTTTGGCACCATCGGCTGGGTCATATCAACAAGAACAGATTAAACAGGTTAACCCAAAAGGGCATCCTTCGAGTTGATGATTGTGAATCATTAACTACCTGTAAATCCTATCTTCTTGGTAAAATGACTAAGTCATCTTTTTCTGGAAAAGGTAAAAGAGCCAAAGAGCTATTGGGTCTAGTACATACTGATGTATGTGGACCAATGAACACTTGTGCCAAAGGTGGATATTACTACTTCATTACTTTTACAGACAACCTTTCTAGGCTCGGTTATGTCTATCTTATGAGACATAAATCTGAGTCGTTTGAAATATTCAAACTATATTATAAAGAATTAGAAAAATAAACAGAAAATGTATTAAGACCCTTCGATCAAATCAGGAGGCGAATACCTTTCAAATGACTTTGTAGCATATCTAAGGGACAATGAGATTCTCTCTCAATGGACTTTTCCAAAAAAACTAGCATAACGGTGTATCGAAAGAAGGAATCGAACTCTGTTAGACATGGTTCGATCCATGATGGGTTTTGCAAGCTTGTCAATATCTTTTTGGGGATATGCATTAGAATCAGCTTGTCATATTCTCAATAAGGTTCCAAGTAGGTCTATTTCTAAAACTCCACATGAGATGTGGTATAGACATAAATCGGTTATCACCTATCTGAGAGTCTGGGGTGTCCGGCTTATGTAAAACGTACAAAATCAACAAACTTGAACCCAAATCTGACAAATATTTTTTTATTGGCTATCCGAAAGAAACCAAAAGATATTACTTCTACAATACTGAAGAACAAAAGTTGTTCATTAGTAATAGAGCAGTTTTTCTTGAAAAGGAGTTCCTTAGGGAAGGAACAAATGGCTTTAATGTTGAACTTGAGGAAGTTCATCAAGTAGAAGGAACAACACAAACCTTTGAACCCTTAGAATTTGAGTTGATTAGATCAAACTCAAAACCCATTTTAGATGCACCATTAAGGCGATCTGTAGAGTACCACATCAACCGGACAGATACTTAGGTTTCTTGGTCTAGAACGAGGATCCTATGGAGCTCGATGAGAACAACGAGGATCCGATCACCTATATGGATGCTATGCAAAGGACTGACTCTAATAAATGGCTTGATGCCATGAAATCCGAACTTGATTCCATGAAGGACAATAATGTATGGATATTAGTTGACCCACCGAAAGGATAAAACCTATAGGGTGTAAGAGGGTTTTCAAGAGGAAAAGAGGTGCAGACAAAAAGGTAGAGACCTACAAAGTACGTCTGGTTGCCAAGGGGTATCGTCAACATTATGGTATTGACTATAACAAAATTTTCTCCTATGGCAATGATAAAA
>UESW01002286.1:0-44712 GCA_900491605.1 Calamus simplicifolius
TTTCATTTTTCAAAATCTTGTATTTCTTTTTCAAAACCTTGAAATCGCTAACAAGTTCATTAAAAGCATCAAATAGTTCATCAAAAGCAAACTCATCGCAAGGGTTGTCGAAACTTACCTCATCGTTGTCGTCCGTCATAAAACATACGTTTGTGACTTCCTTTTGTTCTTCTTCTTCGGAAGAAGATTCCTCGCTATCACTCCAAGTCGCCACATAAGCCTTCTTTTTCTTTTTGTAGGCTTTCTTCAATTTAGGACATTCATTCTAAAGTGCCCCGGTTTATTACACTCATAGCAAGTCAAGGGATCTTTCTCTTTTCTTTGTCCTTATCCTTGTTCTTATCCTTTTCTCCTTCCCACTTTGCTCTAAATTTCTTCTTGTGGAAGGGTTTCTTTCTCCTCATGAATCTTTTAAATTTCTTAGCTAAGAGAGCAGTTTCTTCATCATCATCATCATCATCACTGCTGCTCTCTTCTTCTTTTGCAGCTTTGAGGGCAATCACTTTCTTCTTCTTTGTGTCCTCCTCTACATGCTGCCTCATAGTCAGCTCATGGGTCATAAGAGATCCTAGAAGCTCCTCTAAGGGTAAAGTGTTGAGGTCCTTTGCTTCTTGGATTGCTGTCATCTTTGCTTCCCATGATCTTGGTAATGACCTAAGAATTTTTCGAACAAGTTCTGAGTTAGTATATGTCTTACCAAGACTTTTCAAACCATTTACAATATCTGTAAATCTAGTATACATGCATGCAATGGTTTCAGATTGTTCCATGCTAAACAACTCATATTTATGGACAAGAATATTAATTTTGGATTCTTTTACTTGGTTGGTACCCTCATGGGTAACCTCTAGTCTGTCCCAAATCTCCTTTGCGGAATTACAAGTGGAGATTCTATTAAATTCATTAGCGTCTAAAGAGCAATATAAGACATTCATGGCCTTAGCATTGAGCTGTGCCATTTTCCTATCATTATCATTCCAATCCCTTTCGGGCTTAGGAACAATAGTGCCATCAATAACGTGTGTGGGTGTACTAGGTCCATTAATTATAACACCCCATAATTCATAATCAGAAGCTTGAATGAATATCCTCATTCTTGCTTTCCAATAAGAATAATTTGTACCATTAAACAGTGGAGGTCTATTCCTAGAATGACCTTCAGCAAATGATCCAACTTGTGTTGCCATTTGGATCTTTAGCTCTTGATCGTGTGATCAAAATCTAATGAGCACTTGCTCTGATACCAATTGTTGGCCCAGATGACAACCCAAGAGGGGGGGGTGAATTGGGTTCTTTAAAAATTAACCTTTTAAAATAGTTTGCTTAAGAAGAATGAAGGCAAATGCAATGTGAATACAAAGTGCAGTGAATGAAACAGATAGAGAAAGAGTCAATGAAAGCACGGCAAACACAAAGATTTTATAGTGGTTCGGTGTATCCAACACCTACGTCCACTCCCAAGATTCACTTGGGTCCACACTGTAATCTTCCTTGATTACAGCAGAGTTGTTTTACAAGCTCACAACTCAAACTTATTGTTTTCCCGGGATCACAACGAACCCAGCTGGTTTTCAAGGGCTCACCAGCACAAAAACCTAACCCAAGCTATACCAAGCTTGTACCGAGGTAAGACTACCTCCACTAGTTCAATCTCCCAGATTGAACTAGACACAAATAATAGAAATGTTGTTTTTTTAATTACAAAGCTCCTTAATGAGCAGATAATCAAATAAGAACAAAGTTTAGAAAAGCCTGATTTGCAGATGGTTAGCTTTTGAGCTTTTCTTCTTTTCTTCTTTTCCTCAACTCTTTTGAAGTGTAGAATCGGGCCTCAGCTCGGATTCTTCACGGAATGTACGTTGGAGTTGATTTGAGCTTTTCCTCTTTTCTTTGAGTGTTGAAAATCACTTGAGATGCTCTTGAATAGCTCTTGGATTTTCTTCTGAAGCTTCCTTGGATTGTTGAGCTTGAGCACAGAAGGAGCTTCCTTTGATTCACTCTTTTTCTTTCACTCTAATTTGAATTTCGGATTTTTTCAAATGAAGCTCTGTTTTTCTGATTTTTCTCTTCTTTTTTTTTGAAGTGAATATCTCTCTATTTGTATCTCTTTGATTTGAAAATGGCTTCTCTATTTATAGATTCTGCAAAAATATAGCCGTTAGAAACAAAGAAAAATAGTCGTTAATTAAAAATCTTACCGTTGACGCTGAAGTTGGCATTCGGAAACATCTCGCCCAGATTTGTTGGAGTCGACTCCTACTTTCCGCGAGTCGGCTCGAAGTCTTGATACCAAAAATAGAAATATTTAGAAAGTCAAAGGGTCGACTCATCAAAAATAAAGTGTCGACTCCTAACAGTCGGGGGTCGACTCGCGAAATGCTCAAAAAATACACCTCTGGTGTCTGAGCGGAGTCGACTCACAGTCATGGAGTCGGCTCGATAGAATTGGGGATCGACTCTTGAAATCACAGGGGTCGACTCGTGAAAATCAGAATCTCTGTATTCTGAGTGGAGTCGACTCTGAAACTCTAGAGTCGGCTCCGGAACGTATCAAAAATCAGAGAATTTTCTGATTGACTTGAAATTCGTTCCAGATTAATTTTAAATCAAATTTTTGACTTGAATATAATAAAATTATCATTAGGAATCAATTCAAGAAATGTTCCAAAAACTCATTGATTATAATATGAAGTATAAACTTTCTTTTTGAAAGCTTAAACATGGAGCTTGAAGTTATTTTCAAATTGATTAAAGTTATACTTTAACATTCTCATTCATTGTTCTAAATAAATTCATTTCTTATGTAAATAAACTCATTGCATCTTTTAATATACTCATGGCTTTTGGTAATCATCAAAATCAATAAGATTGGGGCAATAAATTCTCAACAATCTCCCCAACACGTCGTGATCTCCGACTCCACCACATGTCATTCCACCAACCATCCTTGATCGAGTCCTGAGAGGCTTCTCTCGTCTGACAGGCCGGGATAGAGGTACGATGGCTCGACATTAATTGCGTAATCATGGCACGTCTCTTTTAATCCCATCCTCGCCAATAAAATTAGGCCATCTGGATTCTACTCCCTATGCCCGAAATCAAACTTCGGACTAAAAAAATGGGGGGCAAGTGATGCGAGATAAAACAGTCTCCTCACAAATTGGCTAACATGACAGGCAATGGGCCCTACCTCTAGGCATGGTTGCACCATAGTGAAGGATGGTTGCACCATCACTAAATCACTGTCAACTAATTCTCCGAACCTCAGCATGGCTAAGCTGATCCTCCGAACCTCGACGGGGCCAAGCTGATCCTTCGAACATCGGCAGGGCCGAGCTAATACTTCGAACCTCAGTAGACCAAGCTTCGACTAGCTGACCTCTGGCTCCTCTTGCCAAACTTCATCTTTTCCAAGATAGAGTGACCAAATCTCAACAGTCATGAAACAGTTGGCCAACCCCCCTCAATGACTGACCCTTCTCTTTGGCCGATCTTTGGCCCACGCTGAATGTCTCGGCTATCAGATACTGAATCATGAAGATCTTGAAACTCCTTCCCAAAGCGATCCTTCATAAGTAGAAACAGAAGCCTGATATGGCTCTCTTTTATAATTCATGGGATTACGAATCCTTCTTAAGGTATACGCCATTTATGCCTTATGACCTCCTAACTTGCGCCATGGATCTTCGAAAATCATATAACAGCTTACCAAATCCTCTCCATATAAATATCGAGCCCCAAGAGCCTTGAGGGGGAGAAACCTCTATGTGAGAACTCAACCCCCTTTACTCTCCTTTTTCAGAAAACCTTCTCCTCACATCTGAAGTTGCAAATTTTTTACTGACTTGGGCGTCAGAGGGTTCTTCGCAGGGATTGCTCAACATCCTTTTCTACGATAGAATCCTGTATTGCAGATCCCCAAAGATAAGAGAATGCCATCCGGATTCTGACATGTGTTGCCACCTCATTCTCAAGTCGAAGAACAAAAATCTACCGTAGCAATTCTTATAACTAATATGTCACCAACTCAAGCACAATTTTGGTCAGGTTCAAAACTTGGAGAGTTGTCTCGTGACGGAGGTAGCAAGAAATAAATCATAGCGCCAAGTTGAAACAGTTCAGGACTTTCTAATTTAACTCAGCCTTTGGTGGCGCCGGCCACAAATAGAATCATGTGACGACTATTGTGGCAATTGTTGGCCCAGATGGCAACCCAAGAGGGGGGGGTGAATTGGGTTCTTAAAAATTTAAGACTTTTTAACTTTAATTGATTAGTTAGCAAGATGTGCAAGTGAGAGGCTAACTAAAATCAATACACAAGCAAATAAAGAGAGATAGAGAAGAGAAAATAGCACGGCAAACACAAGATAATTTTATAGTGGTTCGGTGCAACCAACACCTACGTCCACTCCCAAGATTCACTTGGGTCCACACTATAATCTCTCTAGATTACAGCCGAGTTGTTTTACAAGCTCACAACTCAAACTTGTTGTTTTCCGGGTCACAACGAACCCAGCTGGTTTTAACTCGGGCTTACCAGCACAAAACCCTACACGTTGTTTTTCGGGCTCACAACTAACCCAACACAAGCACTCCGGCTTGCAACGAGGTATACCAACCTCCACTGATTCAATCCACTGATTGAATCAGCAAAAAAAATAAAGAGTGTTTGAACAATAAAGCTCCCCTTGAGCAGAATATACAAATAAGTACAAAATAAAAGGTTAGAAAAGCCTGATTTTGCAGATGGTAGTGCTTGGGCTTTCTTCCTTCTTCTCTTTAACTCCTCTTGAAGTGTTGAATCACGCCTCAGCAGATTCTTGACCGTTGAAGTTTTGGAGTTGAGATGAAGCTTTTCCTCTTTTGAAAATCCTCGATTTGACCTTTGAAATGCTTGGATTTTCTTCTGACTTTTGTGGATTGATGAGAAGGAGCAGACGAATCTTCCTCTTGGATTTCACTCCTTTTGAATCACTCTCTTTGAGCTAAAAGATTTTTCCAATAAGCTCTGTTTTTCCCTCTTTTCAAAGATATTCTTTTCTCTCTTTTTGATTTTCTCTTTGTTTTGATTTGAAAAGAGCTCCTCTATTTATAGATTCTGCAAAAATATATCCGTTAGAACAAGGAAAAATAGCCGTTATTCAAAAATCTTACCGTTGGGGCTGATGTGTCATCGTTAAAAATCGCGCCCAGATTTCGCGGAGTCGACTCGAGCTTGTGGGAGTCGGCTCGAAGTCGATTACCAAAAATAGAAACATTTTAAACATTGAAGGGTCGACTCGCGAAAACAAAGTGTCGGCTCCTGAAAGTCGGGAGTCGACTCGAGAAAATGGGGAGTCGACTCGAGAAGTGCTCAAAAATTTTCTGGTGTCTGAGCGGAGTCGGCTCGCACAGTCAGGAGTCGGCTCGCAAGGTCAGGGGTCGACTCTTGAAAACCAAGGGTCGACTCGAGAAACAGAAACTCTGACTTGGGGAGTCGACTCGGAAACCCTTGAGTCGGCTCGGGAACGATACAAAAATCAGAAAAATGTTCTGATTGACTTTAAATCGTCCCAGAATAATTTAAATGATATTTTGACTTGAATACAATAAATATGACATTAAGCATGAATTCAAGACATGTTTCAAGAAATCATTGATTGAAATATAATGTAAAATTTCTTTTTGAAATCTAAAATAGAGCTTGAAACTCTTTTCAAATTGATTCAAAAATTAGTGAATTAACCATTGAGAGTCCATTGTTTCTTTTTGAATAAGCTCAAGGTTTTTGATAAATAAACTCATTGTTTTTTTAAAATACTCATGGCTTTTGGAAATCATCAAAATCAATAAAGTTGGGGCAATTATGTTTCAATAATTTCTCAACAATCTCCCCCTTTTTGATGATGACAAAAACATTGAGTATATGCATTATAAATTGAAAAATTTATGATTCCAAAATCAACTTTTGTGTTCATGGAAAGGCTCCCCCTCAATGAGGTAGCTCCCCCTATGAACCTCAATTCAAAAAATTTTTAAATTTAAAAACTTAAGCCAAATAACCTTTTTCTTATTTAATTCTCTCCCCTTATTTAATCAATTAAAGATGATGCAATATACGATTAAATAAAATCTCTCCCCCTTTTTTGTAATCAACAAAAAGGTTGAGAAGCATCAAGCATCAAAATTCATTCAATTCATTCAGCATTTAAGTTATCAATTTATTGAGATATTCAAAATTATATCAAGCATTCAAAGATATTCAATGTACATAATTGAAATGAACAAACTTTCTCATTACTTAAAAGTACATCAAATTACATCAAAATGT
This sequence comes from Calamus simplicifolius, assembly GCA_900491605.1. Lineage (NCBI taxonomy): Eukaryota > Viridiplantae > Streptophyta > Magnoliopsida > Arecales > Arecaceae > Calamus > Calamus simplicifolius. Next base: position 6,311 of record UESW01002286.1, read on the forward strand.
AATACAAGCTCATGGAAGATTCATCAAAGTTCAAATACATTCATATTAAAGCAAAATTTCCTAGATACAATCTTCTCAACTAAGATTATCAAATTCATTTGACAGCTTGAAAATCAAACTTTTAAGTGTCCAATCATCTCCATGATATCATCAGATTTGTTAAAGTCATTCATCCAACTGCGATTGGTTCTATCAAGATAGGATCCATCAGCTATCCCTTGAAGTCTTTCAAAGATATTCTTAAGCTCACATTGAGTGAATCCACATGAGTACCAATAGAGAATGAAACAAGTCTTGAAATGATATTTTCCTTTAATTCTTAATTCTTCTCTTAATTGACCAATTTCATCTTTCCTTTGATTATCAAACTCAGAAACATAGATCTAAGTTGACATAACTGCTCATCAGAAAAACTCACAGAAGTAGATGAAGCCTGAGGTGGAGGAGAATAATGCAGCTAGGTCCTGCCTCAGAGGTCCAGCAACAGAGGGTCCAACCTGACCTCAGCTCCAATATCTTCCTCTGGACCTTTTCTTTCCAATTCCATTCTTTCTTAAGCCCATTCGATGAATAGTGGCCAAAGAATAGTAGTCAGTATGTCTTAAATTCCTTCTTGGGCTCACTATCACTAAAAACAATCCCTTGGCTTTGAATAACTTAGTTAAGATCATGCCATAGGGAAACTTGATTTCCTCTTACTTCCACAATCAGCATATACCATAAAATCATGAGGGTAAGTTAATGGCTTCCCAGAAACTACAGCATCCATACAAAATATCTCTCTCAGATAATAGTCAAATCTGCCTGTCTTGGGAATAGAATTCTGCTGCAATGTTGTGAGCAATCTTAATCCAAAGGCAATTGACTGGCAAAAACTTCTTCAAATCCCTCAAAATTTCTGTTCAATAATCTGGTGAGGGCTGGAGATCTATCCTCTGGCAAAGGTGGAGGGTCCAGACAGGGGTAAGTCCAATCTTAGAAAGAATGAGGCAGAGACATTCAAACCAATCCTCTACAACTGACCAATCCATTGTCTCCTCTAGTCAAATTTCTATAAAATTCTTTAACTAGAGCAGGGTAGTAGGACAGTCTAGGGAACATATTTTCTCAAACCCCATCTCTCAACTGTGAACCTACAATAATCCCTCTCTCTCAAACAATCAAAATCAACTTCCTCCGTGGTAATGACTCTACTGCAAGGTCTACCTGAGGAGTAGAGCAGTAGGAGCAGGAGATCATCCGAAGAGGAAGAGACGAAGATTCCGGAGTCGGCTCGCGGACGGGTCGACGCACGGTCTTCTTCCTTTTCATCCGGCACGCTACTACTGGCTCCACGGGTTTTGGGGGCCATTGATCAAGGTGGAATGATTGTTCAAGGTTTTTGAAGATTTTGGAGTTTGGAAGGTTTTGGAGGGTTTTGAGAAGATTTGGAATGATTAGAATGATGGGTCGACTCGTGCCCTAAATAATCGATTTGGGACCACGTCGAGTCGACTCGCGCAAAGCGTGGAGTCGGCTCCCGAAAGTCACAGAGCACGGACACGATCTCGAGTCGACTCGCTCAGAGAGGGGTCGACTCCTGAGTTTCAGCAGAAACTCGAGTCGACTCCGATACTCTCGAGTCGGCTCCGAGACCATTTCAGAGAAAAAAATTTTCAGAGAATCTGAAATGAGTCCGGAATTTGATCTTTGAGTATGATTAAAAATCATGGATTTGAGAGATCAATTTGATATGAGTTCTAGATAAAATTTCCTTAAGATTTTGAGAATTTGAAAGAATTCTAGATATATTTCCTTAGGGTTTCAAAATTTATTCAAAAGGATTACAAATTCCTAACTCTCCTCTAAGATAACAAAATCTTTCTTCACTTAAAGGTTTTGTAAATATGTCAGCTAATTGTTCTTCAGTGTTACATAATCAAGACAAATTTCATCATTAGCTACATGTTCTCTTATAAAATGATATCTAATTTCTATGTGTTTTGTTCTTGAGTGTTGAATTGGATTTTTAGTTAATTGATTGCACTTGTGTTATCACATCTTATGGGTGTTTTATCAAGTGTGATACCATAGTCTTCAAGTTGTCGCTTAATCCATAGGATTTGAGCACAGCAACTTCCAGCTGCTACATATTCAGCTTCAGTAGTTGATAATGCAACTGAATTTTGCTTTTTGCTAAACCATGAGATTAAGTTACTTCCTAAGAATTGGCATGCACCACTTGTGCTTTTTCTATCTAACTTACATCCAGCATAATCAGAATCTGAATATGCAATTAGGTTTAATGTTGAGTCTCTAGAATACCATAAACCTACATTTTTTGTTCCACTTAGATATCTTAAAATTCTTTTAACAGCAATTAAATGTGATTCTTTAGGTTCAGACTGAAATCTAGCACATAAGCAACAGCAAACATTATATCTGGTCTACTTGCAGTTAAGTAAAGTAGGGATCCGATTATACCTCGATAATATTTTGATCAACCTTCTTACCTTCTTCATCTTTGTCCAGCTTGCATGAAGGACTCATTGGTGTTCCGAGGGGTTTCATTGATTCCATACCAAACTTCTTTAGAATTTCTCTTGTGTATTTGTTTGGTTGATAAAGATTCCCTCTTTGCTTTGTTTGATTTGGAGTCCAAGGAAGAAGTTGAGTTCTCCCATCATGCTCATTTCAAATTCTCCCTGCATCAACTTAGCAAATTCTTGACATAGAGAATTGTTAGTAGCACCAAAAATAATGTCATCAACATATATTTGTACTACAAGTAAATCTTTACTTTTCTTTTCAAAAACAATGTTTTATCAACATTTCCTCTTGTAAAATCATTTTCAATTAAAAATTTACTTAATCTATCATACCAAGCTCTAGGTGCTTGTTTCAAACCATATAAAGCTTTGTGCAATTTAAAAACGTGATTTGAAAATTCATGATCTTCAAAACCTGGTGGTTGTTCTACATAAACTTCTTCATTTATAAATCCATTTAAAAATGCACTTTTTACATCCATTTGAAATAAGTTAAAATTCATATGACATGCAAATGCAAGTAATAGCCTAATGGCTTCTAATCTAGCTACAGGTGCAAAGGTTTCATCAAAATCAATACCTTCTTCTTGATTATATCCTTTTGCAACTAATCTAGCTTTGTTTCTAATTACTATGCCATTTTCATCTAGTTTATTTCTAAAATCCATTTTGATCCTATAACAGAATGATTTTTAGGTCTTTCAACTAATGTCCATACATTATTTCTAGTAAATTGATTTAATTCTTCTTGCATTGCTAACATCCAATTATTATCTTTTTCAGCTTCTTCAATAGTTTTAGGTTCAATTTGTGATACAAATGCAAGATGATTACTAATATTTCTCATAGATGATCTAGTTCTTATTCCTTGAGATGGATCACCTATAATCAATTCCTTAGGGATGACTATAAGCATATCTCCAATCTCTTGGAAGATCTACATCATTATGATTAGTATTACATCATCATCCTTAGTGAATCATTATCTTTAGCTTCTTGTTCATGATCTGAAGATACATCAATATTAAGTTTTTCAAGATCTTTTTCAATTATGTTTGTATCTTCCTCATCATCAATCTTTTCAGAACCAGTTGCTAAAGATTCATCAAAAACTACATGAATGGATTCTTCAACACTAAGGTTTTCTTGTTAAATACTCTATATGCTTTACTAGTTGTTGAATAACCTAAAAAATTCCTTCATCAGATTTAGCATCAAATTTTCCTAAGTTATTTTTACCATTATTATGAATAAAACATTTACAACCAAATGCATGAAAATATTTAATTTGGGTTTTCTATCATGCCATAATTCATAAGGTGTTTTCTTTAAATAGGTCTTATTAAAGCTCTATTTAGGATGTAACATGCTGTGTTAATAGCTTCCGCCCAAAAGTATTTGGTAGTTTACTTTCACATAGCATGGTACGGGCCATGTCTTCTAGAGTTCTATTTTTCCTTTCAACTACACCATTTTGTTGTGGGGTCCTAGGTGCAGAAAAATTATGATTAATACCATTTTCATTGCAAAAACTTTCAAATAAGTGATTTTCAAATTCAGTTCCATGATCACTTCTTAGAGACACTATGGTAGTGTTTTTCTCATTTGTGACTTTCTTGAAGAATTTCAGGAATATCGAGAAAGTCTCATCTTTGTGAGCTAAAAACATTACCCAAGTGAATCTAGAGTAATCATCTACTATCACAAGACCATATTTCTTTCCTCCTAGACTTGTGGTTCTAGTTGGTCCAAAAAGGTCCATGTGAAGTAGCTCTAATGGCCTAGAAGTTGAAACAACATTTTTAGATTTAAAGAACTTCTCGTTTGTTTTCCAAACTGACATGCATCACATATTTTTATTTTCAAAATCTATTTAGGTAATCCTTTTACTAAATCCATTTTAATTAGTTTTGAAATAAGGTGTGTGCTTGCATGACCTAATCTTCGATGCCACAACCAACCAATCTCATTCATATTAGCATTATTAGCAACTAAGCAATGATTATTAGTAGACAATTTGTCTAAGTCAATAAGTATACATTGCCATTTATTTCCAATAAAAACAATGCTATTATCAATGGGATTAGCTACAGTGCATATAGAAGATTCAAATGATACTTTAAAACCTTTGTCACATAATTGACTTATACTAATTAATTATGCTTTAAACCATCAACATAAAGTACATTTCAATAATGTGGAGGAGTTATTTGAATTTACCAAGGCCCAAGATTTGGCCTTTGCCATTATCGCCAAATGTCAACTCCTCCTTTCTTTTCTTCAGGGTGATGAATTCATCTTTGTCACCCGTCATATGTCTTGAGCAGCCACTATCAAGATACCACTTTTTCTTTGATCTTTTGGCTACAAGACATTCCTGCAATGTCCCAAGCTTTCGGTGTTTATGTATTGGCCTTTCTTCTCCTTCTTCTGAAGTTCTTCCTTTTATTTTCTTCTTTTTCTTGTAATTTTTTTTCATTTTAAAGTGCCCTGGTTTTTACACTCATAACATAAGGGGTCTTTTTCTTTTTCTTTCTCCTTGTCCTTTTTTTTTTTTCTCCTTCAAACTTGCTCCAAATTTCTTTTTGTGGAAGGGCCTTTTTCTCATAAATCTTCTGAATTTCTTGGCCAAGAGAGCAGTTTCTCATCATCTTCATCATTACTTTCACTGCTGCTCTCTTCCATTTTGCAGCTTGAGGGCAATTTTCTTCTTTTTGTTTCCTCCTCAACATGCTGCTTCATTGTCAGCTCATGGGTCATAAGGATCCTAGAAGCTCCTCTAAGGTAGTGCATTGAGGTCCTTTGCTTCTTGGATTGCTGTCACTTTTGCTTCCCATGATCTTGGTAGTGACCTAAGAATTTTCGAACAAGTCAGAGTTAGTATAAACTCTACCAAGACTTTTCAAACCATTCACAATATCAGTAAATCTAGTGAACATGCATGTGATGGTTTCAGTTTGTTCCATTAAACAATTCATATTATGAACCAAAATATTTATTTTTGATTCTTTTACTTGGTTTGTTCCTTCATGGTATTTCCAACCTATCCCAAATTTCTTTGCGGAATTACAAGTGGAGATTCGGTTGAATTCATTTGAATCTAAGGAACAATATAAAATATTAATGGCTTTAGCATTTAATTGTGCCATTCTCCTATCATTATCATTCCAATCCCTTTCGGGCTTAGGAACAATAGTGCCATCAATAAGGTGTGTGGGTGTACTAGGTCCATTAATTATAACACCCCAAAGCTCATAATCAGAAGCTTGAATGAATATCCTCATTCTAGCTTTCCAATAAGAATAGTTTGAGCCATTAAAAAGTGGAGGTCTATTCGTAGAATGACCTTCAGCAAATGAACCAATTTGTGTTGCCATTGGATCTTTAGCTCTTGATCGTGAGATCAAATTCTAAATGAGCACTAGCTCTGATACCAATTGTTGGCCCAGATGGCAACCCAAGAGGGGGGGGTGAATTGGGTTCTTAAAAATTTAAGACTTTTTAACTTTAATTGATTAGTTAGCAAGATGTGCAAGTGAGAGGCAACTAAAAAATACACAAGTAAATAAAGAGAGATAGAGATAGAGAAAATAGCACGGCAAACACAAGAATTTTATAGTGGTTCGGTGCAACCAACACCTACGTCCACTCCCAAGATTCACTTGGGTCCACACTATAATCTCTCTAGATTACAGCCGAGTTGTTTTACAAGCTCACAACTCAAACTTGTTGTTTTCCGGGTCACAACGAACCCAGCTGGTTTTAACTCGGGCTTACCAGCACAAAACCCTACACGTTGTTTTTGGGCTCACAACTAACCCAACACAAGCACTCCGGCTTGCAACGAGGTATACCAACCTCCACTAATTCAATCCACAGATTGAATCAGCAAAAAATAATAAAGATTGTGTTTGAATAATAAAGAGCTCCCCTTGAGCAGATATACAAATTAAGTACAAAATATTAAAAGGTTAGAAAAGCCTGATTTTGCAGATGGTAGATGCTTGGGCTTTCTCCTTCTTCTCTTCAACTCCTCTTGAAGTGTTGAATCACGCCTCAGCTAGATTCTTGACCGTTGAAGTGTTTGGAGTTGAGATGAAGCTTTTCCTCTTTTGAAAATCCAGATTTGACCTTTGAAATGCACTTGGATTTTCTTCTGGCTTTTGTGGAATGATGAGAAGGAGTAGACGATCTTCCACTTGGATTTCACTCCTTTTGAAACACTCTCTTTGAGCTAAAAGATTTTTCCACTAAGCTCTGTTTTTCCCTCTTTTCAAATGATATTCTTTTCTCTCTTTTTGATTTTCTCTAGGTTGTTTTGATTTGAAAAGAACTCCTCTATTTATAGATTCTGCAAAAATATGTCCGTTAGAATCAAGGAAAAATAGCCGTTATTCAAAAATCTTACCGTTGGGCTGATGTGTCATCGTTAAAAATCGCGCCCAGAAATCGCGGAGTCGACTCGAGCTCTGAGGGAGTCGGCTCGAGGTCGATTACCAAAAATAGAAACATTTTAAGCATTGAAGAGTCGACTCGTGAAAACATAAGTGTCGGCTCCTGAAAGTCGGGAGTCGACTCGAGAAGTGGGAGTCGACTCGAGAAGTGCTCAAAAATGAGACTTTCTGGTGTCTGAGTCGAGTCGGCTCGCACAGTCGTGAGTCGGCTCGCGAAGGTTTCAGGGGTCGACTCTTGAAAACACAAGTGTCGACTCAAGACAACATTGAAACTCAAACAATTGGGGAGTCGACTCGGGAACCCTTGAGTCGGCTCGGGAGCGATACAAAAATCAGAAAAATGTTCTGATTGACTTTAAAGCTCGTCCCAAATATATTAAAATAATTTTAAATGATATTTTGACTTGAAACAATAAATATGTCATTAAGCATGAATTCAAGACATGTTTCAAGAAATCATAGATTAAAATATATTATGTAAGAATTTCTTTTCGAGATTCTAGAAATAGTGTTTGAAAACATCTCTATCAAATTGATTCAAAAATCAGTGAATTAACCATTTAGAGTCCATTGGTTTCTTTTTGAATAAGCTCAAGATTTTGATAGATAAACTCATTGTTTTATTTAAAATACTTATGGCTTTTGGAAATCATCAAAATCAATAAAGTTGGGGCAATAATGTTTCAATAATTTCTCAACAGCAATGCGTGAGCTCAGCCCAGGCAAGACGGAACAGGTTGTCTCGCAACTCCTCAACAACAACAAAAGGGTTTAGTTCATAAGCAAGCATTGATTTATTTTGTACCGAGGGAATTTGCTATAATGATGCAATTTTTTTATAAAAAAAAATCATTAATATAAATTATGTACGATGCGCGACAAAGTCCATTGAGCCTCGGCACTTGTAGCAGCGTGAATGCGCAGCCAATTCATGCATTCGGTGCGCGCTTATTGCACTGTCTTCCAATGCAGCAAATCTTTTCCTAGTATGAAAATTTCTCGGCTACCTTGTGTGATAATCTACTGCAAGAACTGTGGAGGTGGTCATGATTTTTGTCGGCTGCAGAATATGAGTTTGCCTTGAACGCAAGCTGTAAGGAAAAATTAGAGATAGATCAGGATCTTTTTGACCACAATGTCATCATATAGAAAAAATATGAGATTTTACCAAATCATAAATATTTTCGTTATCCTTCATATCCCGATGCCATGGTTATACGAGGCAAATAATTCTCTTGGCAACAGAGCATTTGCACTTTAGATGTGATAATTAAGTCCACATTTTCTGACATTTTCTCATAAATTGCCTGTTTCTACGAAGAATCGAAGATAAAACCACTTCCATGCTCTATTTCCCAAGTAAAGACCGACCCTTCAAGACACATCCTACTCTTCATGCTTTCTCAGATCCATTGCAGCTTGGGTTACCTCTGCACCATCTTATGTGGAACTATCTCCGACTCAATATGTGATAAGCCAAAGAATGTAGAACAGAACCAAGCAAGAACATATATCCTCCATAGTTCTTCACAGAATTCTCAATCAAATTAAGCTGTAAAAGAATAATGACATGAATGCTTCTCAGGTCAAGACAGACGTTATCAAGACAGACGATACAACCGATATGGAAGTTAATGTGCATTGTGCACAACATCCCAGACCCAGACTAAATTTTGCACCGCTATCTGGTTGTGGCTTCTGCAGGCTGCTCTTGGGAAGTTGATGTTTCAAGCAGGTTAACATCCCCTACTCCCGAAGGTGGGCCGATACTACAGCGAGCAGTATTATGTGTAGCGATAGCATCCTTGATTTTCTGAAACTGCAGGGATGCAGAGAAGGAAAACAATCAAATCAAATCAAAACAGACACCTGCGTTAATTTTTAAAAGAGAAGATAGTAACATATTCGATCTTCAAGTTAGTCCAAGTCCAACAATAATGCAGCGGTATCTAATCATCACCTTAACTTTTAATCCTGGAGTCCAGCACACCTTCCAACTTCCAGAAAGATTGTACATATCATTCCATACCTCAGAATTAGGAATAAATTCAAGATCATGGGTACAAGATTATTATGAATGGCATCTTAATTATTTCTTAATATAATAGGGCTACGAGACCTTAGTTGTTATTTGACAATTCAGCATTTCTATTTATTTCCTTTCCCAATATTCAAATTATCAATAAATTCATAATAACCTCCATGGATTTACATTACAAGCAATTTCCTAAATCAAGGACCCATCACCACTACTTAATGTCTTGAGAGCAAAGTTCATGATTTTTACCACAGATCATGGTAATTATAACGATCTTCTTATAGCAATTGGTCAGAGAATTAGCAACAGAAGATGGACCAACTCTCCTCATTAAGCTAATTAAGCTATAAAATAGGTACTTGTACCATTAGCTTAAATATGTTTACTCATACTGAATCCATAAAAGAAAAGAGAGTAAGAAAAGTAATGTCAGTTAAATGATGATATACGGGAATGTCCCAGGAGGTTAACCTCCCATGTGAAATTGGACATTGAGCTAAAAGAACAATGCTGCTACTGGAAAATACTAGTCATACTGTTCCCATGACATTCCCCAACATAGATGCAAAAGAAACTAGCAAGTAGACCACATGTGATTTTACCCATGCCAAGACGTCATAGCACTTTTCAATCTCTAGTGTGTCATATGACGTGCGCCATTTTTTCTCTGGATATATGAACAGTTCCTGTTATGAGTTAAAAGAACAAGAAGCAAGGAAATACAAAAGCTAAGTTGACCCACCATATTATGATCAAAGTTCAGCTGACAAAAGATTTGATTGACCAGGTATGTAAATATGATGACTATGATGCATTCATATTCCATTTCAGGAGTTGGTCCATATAATCCTTGCAGGAGGCCACTCATGTTTTATTGTTTCTTGTATTGATTATTATTTCTGCTATCTTAATTTCTAAATATGATGGAATTAGTGACTTAAAGATCCATGAATATAGTCTGAAATCAGAATTTGATACATGCCAACGAAGACAACTTTCATGTGGAAGCTATGGTGGGAAAGAGCATTAAATAAAAAGTAAATGCTGCAATTCCCAATTAATGTTATTGATAGGACATGCTTTTTAATCAAATATATTAAAAAAAAAATCTAGCTTCATCACATAAAAGGTAAGCAGATGACTTGTGACAACACCAATATTTTTTTATATTACTAGCTATGTCTAACACATTAACCAAAAAAAGGGTTGGGTGGGAGACTACAAGAGAACCTGATACAAAAAACCTTTAATAAATGTTTCTTCAAATCTCAACTCAATCTCAGATTCTTGGGAATGTGTGGTGTGGCAAAGGCAAACATATAAAAAGCTTAATTAAGAAAATGGTGTACCGCTCAGCAATGATATCCTTATGGGTTAGTCTGAGAGGGTATCAAGGCATGCGTTTTTCAACACCATAAGAAAAATTATAAGCATCACAATAATTAAAATGTTATTAAAGAGATTATCCAAAAGATGGGTGGCATATTGCAGGCTTGCATAAGAATAACCAAAAGAAACAACTTAGTCATAGCTGCCGCAGCTTCTTTTTTTCTCTTTTTCCTTTTTTTTTTTTTGTTCCTTTTCTTTGACATGTATCACACCATTGACATTAAGATTCGGGCTTGGCCTGTGAATATGCTCAGGTGCATGCATAAACAACCTTGTTGCATCCTCTGCCTCATTTGAATTTTCAAGTCTTACATTCACAACACCTGATATAATAGCTGAAAAGGTTCTAGTCCTCAAAGGAAACCTGCAAGGTGACATGTTTCTGTAAAGCTAAGTTTTGGTCCTCTAGGTGGCTTAGTTTGGCACAACCAAACATACCTTAAATTTCCATAAATCTTGAACACTCTGTGGGCAACAGTCGCCTCATATCAGCTTTTTCTGAATCTGTTTGTGGTATATGAAACAATTTTTACAATAGGCACCAAGTTTCATAATCGTAAATGAAACCATTTGTTTCTGGTAGCAGGCTCTCCACTTGACAAACCTCAACCACCAAGTTTTTACAATAGGCGTCGTCTCTCTCTTTATGAAGAGTGTTTCAACTTTGGATGCCTGGCACATGATGATGCTTTAGCTTCTGCTTTCTCTATCTCTGATGACTAAACAGGATGAACTTAGTTTCCATGATGCTCTTTCAGATAGGGAGGGACCCTGAGTCATAGACCGAGAGGGAAGAGAGAACAGATTAGGTCCTAAGTTCCTGATTGTCAATCTAGCATGGATGGATCTGACTAGAAAAGTGAATCCAAATGAGCTGTCATTCATGGATGAACAAATTGGAAAGACTACTAAATTATCGGTACTATTTTAAACCAAAAGCAAATGAACTCAAGGGGCACCTCTGAAAGTGAGACATTATATTGTCTATATAGCGATTGGACAGAGAAATGTTCGACTGTGGCACAGCTGGTTCAAATTCTTCCAAAAACAAAAGCTTTCAAATATTCCTTTCTTGTAGTAGTCACCATTTTGGATCCTGCTCCTCTGCAATTTCTGGCCCCCAATTCTGGGTCTGCCATTAGGGAATATTTCCAAAAAGAATAACCAAACAGAATGAGTAGTACAAGTTCATTAACAAATTGAAGTAGTTGAGAAAGACGGAGTTGAAAAAAAAGTGCCTGGACACATCAAGACACTAAACATATGGTTGTAGGGAGTGGATGGAGAGGAGTTACAGTTGAGTCGCGAGCCAAGAAGCACTTGTCCATTGCTTAAGCTCTGAGTTCACCCAGCTCGTAAGTCAATACATTAGTATAATGTGGGAGCTACTTAACTTATCTGCAATTCTATTTTAAAATTCAAGGTGATATAGGTACAGGTCTAACTCTATCCCATCTTCTTCTCCTTTGGTCAAGCTAGTCAGCCTCTTAAAAGAAAAGCAAGCCTTTGTGTTTAAGATCCATAAAATTTAAATGTCCCTCTAATCAATGACAAGAGGCAGGCATCCCAAACAGCTTTTCTCTGAATGTTTCCTACAGTTTTGCATAGAGAGTGCAATTGGTTTCTCGTTGCATGGGCTACCTAGTACACCTTGGCTGCTAGGTTCCTGCGGTGGGCTCCTTGTTGTTTTTCTTAATAAAAACTTTGTTCAACTCTTTTCAGCCCATCACACTACCTATGAAATTAGCATCCTCAACCTGATCATTCCATTTATTGATGGCCAAAAACATGACCTCTACCGTTTGCCAAGCACAACTAGAGAAAGCTTCAGTCCTATTTGCTGGGGATGAACATATAATGCTTGAATTTTACCAACGCCATTCATATTGGCATAGTCTGCACTGCCCAGGACTCCATTGCATCCAAAAGCACACACTTCTATATCCCAGGTGTCCCCTATATCCCTCAGTTACTAATCTTGCCAATTATGACATTTCTAGCAATGCCTACACCTTTTGTTCTCCAAGAACAAGCTTCCCACACCCCTCCCCAGGCCCAGAGCTCTGTCATTACTTTGGTTTGGACACAAGGACTCGTCACTGCTGACATTCAACAAGAAATCTGAAATTCACCTACTTAACCCATTCACCCAGGCCAATTCTGCTCCCATCCATCACCACGCTGTCTCATTTTTCAGCTGTGGATGCTTGTGAAGCTCCTGTCACATCTACCCTGTTAGCAACTGATCCCCATCTAGAGCTGTGCACCCCAAACAAATTCCGCATGTTGTGCACGAGAAAGTTTGTTCATTGCTTTACTCAACTGCCACCTCTACTCTCAAAAAAGACTTGTAGCTATGGCAAAGACTTTAGCTTGCATAAGGCCTGGTGTTAGTTGAAGGAGGAGATGATGAGTACATAAGTTGGAAAACTTGAGGCTTGAGTTTGAGGTGTGATGGGATCGGGCATCACAAGGGCCAGTTTTATACCATGTACTGATGAAGAGGTCAGACCTTGCAGCCTTAACAAGCCTTCTCCAAAGATGTCTCTGGATTCTGAAAGAAAAGCAGATCTGAGATTTTACCAACATAAAGTAAAGGAATTAGCAACCAGAAATCTTTTGACTGTTTGAAGCCAATCAAAGCATTTTGATGTTGGTCATATAATCAATGATCAAAGTACATTGATTCCAGCAATAAACTCTGGTTGAAAAATGAGATTATAGTTTTCAGGATTCACCTAGATGAGAAGCCCTGAACTTGTGAAGAAAGTCTTAAGGATGACTCTTTCATAAGTGATGATTATTTTAAGTCTCTTTCAACATGAGATGGCTCTCAGCTATGAGGCCACTACATTTAATTCAATGATGAGTTCAAAATTGTTTTCAGTTGTTTCAATCACTTAATGGCTCATGACATTGGAGCATTCAATTTGGAAGAGAAGTCTCGAGCCCATTGTTTCAGACCATCCATGGATTAATTGGTGGTACCAACTTGGTTTAACCTTGGCTAGTCAATTGCAGATGGCAAAAGCAAGTCGTGCATTCAATTTTAGATTTTGATGATCACTTTGACATACTATAAGAACTCCATCATTTAGAACATTTGAAACTTATATTATTCTTGGTGTTTATCATTTTAATCTATGCTGAGATCAAGTTCAACAACTTAAATAATCCATGTTTGTAAGGCATGGAGCTACAAGTTTTGTGAAGAGTTTAGTAATATTTTTAAAAAATAATTCAAAGATACTGGCATAAGATAAAGCAAAGTTGGTGAATATTGAAGACAAGAAAAAAAAAGGAAAAAGAAAACAAAATTAGCAAACAAAAAAGATATATGGCAATAATCATTAGTGAATGAACAGATCTTAGGACTGATTTTGGATATGAAATCAGCCTAACTTCTCTCATGAACCCGATCTCAATACCAATTTTTAACTTTTGGAGTAAATTTCTAAAGGTTTCAATTTTGCTTTGCACTGGGAGAAAAAAGGACAATAAACTAATGAGTTAGAAAATAATCTTATATAAAAGTATTTTTTTAATTCAAAAAGGAAGCCTTAACTGATAAAGTCTTGTTGAATTTCCATCAACTTTCACCTTGAATAAAAAGTGAATTTTACACTACTCTTCAAAGAAGATATGATAGAAGGTTTTGAGGAGGTAAATGGCTAAGCACCAGGTGAAGGACCTATGTTTGTAGTGGTGGCCATAATGGGAAACAAAGAAGGAAAGGTGAGGTACCTAATGGTGGTAGTGGTGGTGGTGGTGGTCACGTAGTAGCATAATTAAAAAGAAGTGGCAAAGGTGGATAGGAGGAAGTCGAGTCATCAACATGATAATGCAAAGGGGAAAGAGGGAGAGGGGGAGGGAGGGAGAGAGAGAGAATAGTAAACATACATATGATGGAGGTACAGATGCACAAAAATGAGGATGCGGTGTCTTATGAAAAAAAGAGAATCACAATTCAAGGAGGATAACATTATATTATAAGACAAAAGAAACCCTAAGGACCTTTTGCTAATTTTGTGTGATCAAAGTTTTTCATAGTTTTTTTAGCCCCAAGTTATGTTACTTCAATGGACAACCAATCCAGAATAGGCTTTCTATCCCCATGATTCAAAATCTCTACCCTTCCCAAATGTTCCATCATAATCTTCAAGGTCAATTTTTAATATTATTAGGATAGCATAGACTTCACATTTTTTGCCATGTCCCAAAAACATGACACACATCCACGAGTGTCCCGCATCATAAAGATAATTGGGGCACAACTACCAAAAGTGGGGAATCTATTGTCTATCCAACAAAAGGGTTCTCTCAATCCACTTCTCTGTCTCCCTTAAGAAAGGAAAATAATTAGAGATGAAAGGGTTCACTCAATCCACTTCTCTATCTCTCTTAAGAAGAGGAGAAAGGAGAGAGATAAATAAAAGAAAAGAAAGAAAGAATGGTTTGCATAACTTGTTAAGTGTTCTTTTAGAATCCTTTTGCTATTAAAATATCTTATCTTCTACTTCTTTATCCTTTCACTCTATTTTTTCTATTTTTGATTTCTGTTTTTCTTCCTTCTCCTAGCTAAACTAGATAAGGTCTAACAATTGTTCCCTTCCTATCTTAACTTTCTCCTCATCCCTTTTAAAAGGATTGTATTTCAAACTTCTTAAATTTTAAATTTTATATTGAGATGTGACTACCTTGTTATCTTGTCTTTTCTAATATAGATCCTTCACTATCTCCCTCAAAATTTTGTAATTTTTAAATATTGCCGAGATGGGACACCACATGCTACACCTTCAATAATTTGTGTTTCGAAACACATTACCATAAGGCCTTAACAACAGCACCATAAGGCCTTAACAAGTGGCAGAGAAAGTGTATGTAAAAGGAAATACAACACCATCAGCATACATCATCATACACCTTCTCCAGACCTGTCAACTGCTTTGAATGTCAATAGTTCAAGAGCAGTGGTATGATAATCTCATAGATAAAAGTTAATGTAGCATTTCCACTAGTTCGTTTCTAGTCAATCACATTGCCAACCTAGAATTTACATATAAATTATTTTAACTTGTTTGTGTTAGCTGTTCATGTTGCTTGAGCATTTCTATTATTCTGTTTATGCATATGTACGTTTATACATTTACATTACCATGTTTGCATATCTCAATTTTTAAGATTGTCATGTCAGATACTTTAAAGCACTTGAATACTTGACACTCGTGTCCTATGCTACCAATTTCACCTAGGAAGTATCAAATGGCCCTATAAGAAGTCAAGAAAAAGCAAGTGCTCTATATTCTTATTGACCTTCTCAAAATGTATGCAAGTTATCTGAACCTCTTTTGCCCTTTTAGCCAACTTGTTGCAAGTAAGATCTTCCCCAAGTTTAACAAGCTAGCTCAGCACTAATCCTTCCATGAAACTCATGTTATTAAATTAATGGTCAGTAGTCTAAGAAAATGAATAGAACTCAGAAGCCTTCATAAGTTAATATCCCTTGTCATTAGAGTAAAGCTAATAGTAGCTCTCTATGAGCTCAAGAAAGCAGGTCAAATCTTCAAAATTCCTCGTCCCTAACTTCTCTCCACACTATAGATGCCAAACCGCTTTGCATTTAGTCTCTCAGAAATCACACATTAAATCAGATCCTTGATTTTCACCTTAGAAATAAAAGCAGCAGCTCAAGAAATTGGGAAAGAAACAAGGAAATGCAATAGGTATGGCTAAATGTTGCATCTCTAAGAACTCATTTACAGAAGGATCCTGGAGCAATAGGGCAGGGACGAGGATATACATCTCTCGGGCTTTAAGGCCATACTTGTAAACCTATGCCTAGACCAAAAGCATCCTAAGTTTCCAAGGTTCCCCTTATCTCTCAAGGCAACATGATCTATATATTTTCAATACTCCTTCAAGATCTCCAAATCTCCAATGCCACATTACCATCAAAGAAATATTCCAAATCCTAGCATTATTGACCATAAACAACTATAATCAACAAAACACAAAGATAGGACCCCCCGCCCTCCACTATAACAACAAACTATAAAGATAGGGTTCTTCCCCTTTCACCTTAAATATGACACAAAACGGACTTCACTTGATGCTTTGTCTTCCATGCTACTTAAACTTCACCAACAAGAGACAACCGACACTCATCCAGTTCCTTGAGATTTTTTAATCATATAATACAGTGACTTGTCATACAATTAGAAGACCAATACATCAGAAATTTATTTAGATATTTGAACTTCTAGAAGAAGACGAATACCTTTCAAATTATGGTTTAAATAGAAAATAGGTGTCCAACCAATCATATGCCCTACTTAAAATCACTTAAAAGGATATGATAAACCATTTATTTCAACTCATATCATCCACATGCATATGACTAATCATTACGCTACCTATTATCCATTGTTCTTGCATAAAAGCCATTTGCATTATACGAACACAAACTTTAACATTCTATTAATCAGCTTTATCAAATGCCTTTGTAGGAAATATTATGAACTCCATCTACAAAATGACTATAAAGCTGAATAAGAAGGATTGCACAAATGGTCCGAAGAACAAATTCTATCACATTTCCTACATCTTGTGTTCAATCTATGTCTTCATCTCCACTTAATAACAATGTAACTTTCATGGCACCAACTTTATGCAATAGCTTGTACCAAAATGAGAAGAAACAAATATGCTTCCAAAATCCAGCCTTATATTGGGCCTCAGACCAACTTTCTTTCTTATAATTTTGCTAAACATCAACAAGATCTTTACCTTATTTCCTTCATTACAAGGATTAGCAATTTTCAAGTGAGGTCATATGTAATCACATTATTTTGCTAATTTACATACAGATTTCTTCCAAATAGAATTCTCATCAATACGCAAACTACGGTGCTCTTCTCCAAAGTTCATTGTCTTCCTTCAGCTTTCATAAGTAAGCTCACTTTCTAAGCACTCAACAGATATTTTTCCTTCAGCTATATACATTCAACAGTATTTAAAATATGTTCATTACTCACAATAACATTATTAGAGAATCATTGTCATGTTCCTTGATATCCTCCTTATAAATTTCTACCTTGCACGGTCTTTAAGTAGCTTGTCCGTTCACCATAGATGACCACCCATTCGCATTGTTCTTCTTCAGCTCCCATGAAGAAACCACAAACGTTCAAATTATAAAAGCTTTCAAACCCATGGTATCCCAAAGCATATCCATCATAATTGCACAGTTCTGGAAATAAATATTTCATCCAAGATGAAGGATAGACAACTTATGTATGTTTGATAGAGTAGATTTTTTGCATATCATTTAACAACTTCCATTTCTTTGCTAGATCTCTCTATTCACTCATTAAAATATGAAAACAAGCAAGCCTTGCAAAGAAGAATCTCATCATGTTAAAAAACTACCCACACACTAAGGTACATCCCTATTTGCAAACAATGACTTGCGTTCCAAAATGCTTCTTTTGAAGAATATTCTTTAGGCCCACAGGCAGCATTAATTTTATAGAAGCTAGTGCATGCCCACATGATGACATACCGCCAGAGGAAACTACAGTGTCCAAAGTCCCTTAATGGTCAAACCTTCACCCTGAAATCTGAATACTGCATATCCTGTCTCAAGGACTGAAACTCTACTCTAGCCAGAATACGATTATCCAGCTCATTGTGACTCAACAACATTCTGTAAGAAAAAAGCTTTTTAATACTTCTTAATCCCAGCCCGTCCTCCTCCAGTTCCTAAATCATAACGGTGCATACTGCTTTATTTTGCTTTGTTCTTATTCATGGAATGCAAAATGCCATGCATCAACATTTCAAAAAGAATTCCTGAAAAACACCAAAGACGAGAATAAATGTTCCTTCAGCTAACCCCAAACTCCCATATAGTGCTTCAAGAGATGTAGTATCTTAAATGATGCAATCAAATCAAGATTTTTTTTTTTTGGCAGCAACATAGCTAAAAAACAACAGCAGAAAAACTTTGCCAAGAATATTAATGCTGAATTTGTTTTTTTTTTTATTAATAACTGGCATATTAAGATCAAGATCCAATGAAGAAATGATGCTTGAAATCAAAGATGCTAGGCGTGCAGTCAAAGAAGCTAAGGATGTGTAAAAAATGAGTTGTATGGAACGGAAAAAACAAGTAGTTATAGACCAAGATAAATTGGAGTTTATAGAATCAGTTGATATATTAATAATCAACTACCATGTCTGGGTGAAAAGTAGAGAGTTAAGATACAATGAAGAAAATGACTCACCTTAGCTAGGGAACAAGAAAAAGACTCCAATCGTCCATCAGCACCACGATAGAAGTGAAAGTAAGGAAGCACCCTAACATTCAATCTCTTGCACATTGGCTTGTTTTCATCGAAATTTACTTTTAAGAATAAAATATCAGGGTTCTCTTCAGCTGTCTTACAGAGCTGAAATATCACTCTCCAAAAATACAAAAAAAAAGAAGAAGAAGAAGAGAATGAATGACTGTACGACATATAACTACCATCTCAAGTATTGAAAGCACTAAATGTTTCATCATAAAATCATTAAATGCTAAAAAAAACTAATATATGTTTCCAATACAGAAATTACGAAATGTTTCATCATAAGATTAAAATTATCTAGACTAAAACCTCCAACAGTAAACACCAGGAAAAATGAAAACTGAGTGAACAGTATGATGGAACGAAACATGACAGACCAGGACTAGCACGTGGGAAAATAAACACAGTCCTCTTATGGCAAATTCTGGACCGACCATGATGGGGTAAAGATAATGTTAGTTTGAACTTAACTATGTATTAAGCAAGGAAAGCAACAGCTGGAGGGATAGCATCATATTAGTATTTAAATTAAGCTGTGGAATCAGTTCGCTATCAATGCTTTCATATGGCCAAAAAGGCAAAACTGTTTAAAGAAGCCATATTTATTTTCAAAAGAACACGGACCAAACAATAGATATATATCTACTTCAAATTGACAACAAAATCATTAAATCCCCAGTTAGACAGGAGCAGAACATATGAAAAAATGTCGAGATGATTTCTTCTGGAAAAGATAAGCAACAACATTAATAGACTGAGTCTATAACTAGAATCAAAGGATGGTACATGGAAGTGTTGATCTTTTCTTTCTTTTAATTAGTATCATTCTGGCTGTTAAGTAGAACTTTTTATGATGCTTGGTTTATGAGTTCTCTTATTTGCTGGTCAACACTACCACCAACCTGCACAATCTATAGGTTGACAAAAACATCTAAAACCCTAATTTCATTCGGAACCTGAATAAAAATAAATAAATATCATCAGATACACAAACGGGAATGCAGGAAATCAAGAACAGGGCAAGGTCACCTTTGGGTACAAGGCTCGGCAAGAACCGCACCAAGTGCCATAAAATTCAACAATGACAAGCCTATCACCAGCCCGGCTTAACGCATCCAGAAACTCTTGTGTCGAATGTATATCTAGCATTTTTTTCCCACCACTTTGGATCAACGTTGTTCGCAGCAACAGCGTGCACCTGAGACGACAGATCAATCAAGAAGAATAAAGAAGCCATGGACAAACATATAAAGAAAAAAAAAAAAGAATAAATAAGCAAACTAAAAGAGTGCAAGAAACTACGAAGAACTAAATCTGAAGGAAGTCACCCCAAACTCTGCCATAGACCGTGACGACTTTCATGGGACACGTTGATTTCCTTCTTGTCTCCACCCGCAATCTTCTTTCTCGTCTCGCCATGAACCATAACACAAATCATCTCCATCACGAGACCACGAAACCCATCCGAGACCCACGACTAAGCGAATCATACAGTTCTTGAAATTGTTACCTTTAAATTGGCACAATTCCGCGAAGAAATCCTCCAAATCCCCCTCTATTATGGTTATTCCGGACCGAAAGGGAAAAGATAGAGAATAAGAAGATACAAGAAGGTGCACCTTGAGGTGGGACAGACGCTGCGGCCGGTGGGCGACGGCAGTAGCAACGACGGAATCCAAACAATGCTTTCTTGTCGGTGAGTTGGAGCAGCGCACAGGGGATAAGAGTGGGAGACGAGAAGGGAGGAGGAGGTAGTAACGGAGGAGAACATCGGCCATCAATTTTAATTAATAATGGACGAGGGAGGGCAGGCGTGGGGAGGAGAACGAGATCTTCTTTTTTTTCTTCTTCGTTTATTGGGAAATTTGGTCGGCGGCCGGCTTGCTGCTGTCTCCCCTTTGTGTGCGAGGGGACGTCGAGGCCGGCGAGGCGCTAACGCAGTTGCGCGTGGATAATTTATGGATAGGGAGTAATTGAGACAACGATAAGCCGCCTCCACAAATCCTCGCTTCGGCGCGGGTCGCCCAACGAAGGCCACCGAGGCAGCTTTGGATCGTGGTGAGTTTTGGTAGCGTTTGAAGCAGGGGACGAGGGGATATTCCCTTTTATCTTTAAAAGTTATAATTATAAAAAATAATTTTAAAAAAATTTAATCAAAAAAATACATGTTTAATCATAAATTATTTTTTAAACTTATTTTCTAAACTCTAAAATAATTAAAACGATAGAAAATTATTATTTAAAAAATAATAATTCTTTCGGTTATCTTCTAGATAAATGTTATGCACAATACTTATTAAGAGATATTTAATACCTTTTGTTAGGGGATAAAATCGTCATTGCATCAATATCCGTGCAAGGTGGCTAAGGCCGACCTCCTCCCTTCGGCCTCTCCGGGCTTCTGTAGCTCGGCTCTCTCCGGGCTTCCGTAGCTCGGCTCTCTCCGAGCTTCCGTAGCTCGGCCCTCTTCCGTAGGGATTCCGTAGCTCGGCCTCTCCGGGCTTCCGTAGCTCGGCCCTTCCGGGCTTCCGTAGCTCGGCCCTTCCGGGCCTCCCTAGCTCGGCCTTCCCGGGCTTCCGTAGCTCGGCCTTCCCGGGCTTCCATAGCTTGTTTCTCCCCGAGTCACCAAGGCCCGGCTGCGTTAAATGATCCACAATCCAATACCCACCTCCGCGGAACCTGACGCGGGAGAGCCTAGGCTTACCATAACGATATCCTAGACAAGGAATCATGTCGAAACGTGGCCTAGAACCTATCATAACTATCCCAGGCCTACTCAGCCAGATCTCAGTCATCAAGAAGCTCTCCTGGCCGTCGATCCTAACAAACAGGATATGGATTCCAACGGCCCCACAACGGCCTGATTCTGTCTACCTTCGTATCCTAACAACCTCTGAACCTTCTAGAAGGCGCTCAAGACACAGGTGACAGCCTATAACTACCACACTGGCAGATTCCCTCAGTACGCGCTCTCTTGGATGCACACTCATACGTGCGCTCTCATCTCTCCTGCCCTCACGCCGGCAGCTCGTCGATGCTCTTGCCTTCTAGAGCTCCCGATTGGCCGCCCCCGGAGAGGCCTCCCGGAGAGATCTACCTCCCATCATCTGGTTGATCGCCGATTTCTTTTCCATTGACTTGAGCGTCGGAGGGTCTTCCGCGGAGGGCCACCCCCAACGCCTCTTGCGCGAGGACTTTTGTGCAGGTCCGCCCCCTCTTGTTTGGAGATCGACCGCACCTGAGTCGGAGGACGGATCCCGGTGGCAACAGATTGGCGCTAGAGGAAGGGCCTCAAGTCCCATTAAAACTTAAAAAGAGGAGATAAGGATCTAAATCCGGAGCAAAACCTCTCTAATGGCCAACCAGAGAAGAGCAACCTCGGAAGCTCAAGATCAGGTCGCTTCCTAGAGGCCTGATCCGATGAGCGGTGTAGCGCCGCAACCACCACCAGTCGAAACCCCGTCACCACCTGCCATCCCGGTGACCCAGGACCAGTTCGCTTCGCTGGTCCAGCAAGTTCAAACTCTGACCCATCTGGTTCAGGAGCGCCTCACAGCTCCTCCTGCTCCGCACTTTCACAAGGAAACGACGGTTCCTTCTTCGCCAGCGACCTCCTCCTCCAGTCCGCACAAATCCGCAGACCCCCCATACCGACCTAGAGGAGACAAGCCGATCCCGCGAGGCGGTCACAACGGAGATCCTCCCAGATCTCGGCGAGCCCGGTCTCTCTCACCGGTGACTTCCCACCATGATTCGACGCCATCTCTGCGATCCTCTCGCCCGGCTCCCCTCTGGCTGGCGAAGAGGAGATCCGTCGTCAGATCCAGGAAATGCGTCAAGAGCTGGACGCCGCCAAGCAGGCCCATCCGCCCCAGCCCAAGGTGGAGCAGGGCATCCCTTTCTCTAAGAGGATCATGAAGGAAGTGATTCCCTCCCATGTCAAGTTACCAGCCGTCGAACCCTATCATGGCTCTTCTGACCGAACGACCATCTCAGCAGCTTCCGGTCGATTATGATGTTCCATGGAGCATCTGATGTGGTCCTCTGTCGTGCCTTCCCCTCCACCCTCAGAGGATCCACCCGAACCTGGTTCAACGCTTTGAAGCCAGGTTCTATTGATTCATTCGACGAGCTGAGCCACCTTTTTATTGGTCAGTTCGTCAGCAGTCGCCACCACCGACGAAGATCCGACTCCCTCTCCGAAGTTAAGCAGAGAGAGGGGGAGTCCTTGAGGAATTACCTTGGTCATTTCAATAAGGACATGTTGAAAGTGGACCACCTTAATCATGAGGTGGCCATGTCTGCTTTGGCGGGGGGGGGGGGGGGGGGTTTCAAAGTAAAGCGACTTCTACCTAGCTATGGAGGTCAGCTACCCCTCCGGCCTCTCTGATATGATGGCCCTGGCGGACAAGTACGCTAGGGTCGAAGAATCGCAGAGGGTCACCCGCGCTGAGCAGGCAAAGAAGAAGGAGCCCAAAGTCCCCGATAGGCACCGTCCCGCCTGGCGGCCAAGTCTGCCTCGCCGCCAGAGAGTCCCTCCGCTGCCGCCAAGGAATCGCTCCCGGATTCCTCCCAGGCGATACAACCACTACACTCCGTTGACCGTGCCCTGGGCGCAAATCCTCATGGAGATAGAGCGCCAGCTCCCCCAGCCAATACCTCTCCGAGGGAACCCGACCCGAAGAGATCCTACCAAGTACTGCCGCTACCACCGGGAGCACGGCAACGACACTGAAGAATGCTGGCAGCTGAAAAATGAAATCGAGAGACTGATCCAGCGAGGGCGACTGAATCAGTTCAGGAGGGCGCCCGAGCCACAACAACAAGGAGGTGACCGCCAGCCCGAACTTCAACAACCTCCTCCTCCACCGAATCCACCTGTGATCGGCCGTATTAATATGATTGAAGAGGCCGGCGGATCGAGCTCCAGAGGCGATAGTGAGGGATCAGTGCCAAAGAAGGCACGAACGAGTGAACTCTCCTTCTCCGATGATGATCTTCTTGTGATACAGCTCCCCCATGATGACGCACTAGTTGTATCCCTTAATTTGAACAACTATGATGTAAGCCGAATCCTAGTTGATAGTGGAAGTTCGGTAAATGTTTTGTACCTCGGTGTGTTTGCCAGGATGAAATTACTCATAGAAAATCTTCAAGCCGTGGATTCCACCTTGATGGGATTCACAGGCGACGTTGTCGTCCCGGAAGGGGTCGTCACCCTGACGGTCCGCGTGGGAACCTGGCCCCTCGTGACCATTGTCCAGACAGATTTCCTAGTAACCGACCTCAGATCCCCCTACAATGCAATATTCGGCAGGCCCGGTCTGATGTCCCTCAAGGCAGTTATCTCCATCCCGCACCTATCCATGAAGTTTCCCACCGAGCGAGGAGTTGGAGTTGTTCGAGGAAGTCAGGCCATGGCTCGGCAGTGCTTTGTTACAAGCCTTCAGTCTACAATGCCAGAGGTTGATGGGCTAGACGCTCGCAAGGACTTCGCCGAACAAAGAGGAGAACCGGCAGAGGAATTGGAGGAGGTACCGCTGGACGAAGCTCGACCCGACCGAACCATCAAAATCGGGTCGCTGCTCAAAGGAGAGCCTCGGCACAGATTGATCGGGTTCCTCCGAAGTAATGCTGACATTTTCGCCTGGTCCGCCTCCGACATGCCAGGGATCAGCCCCGAGGTTCTCGTCCATCATCTCAATGTGGACAAAATGCACAGGCCGGTTAAGCAGAAGAAGAGGAGCTTCGCCCCAGAATGACAAAAGGACATTGAAGAAGAGGTAGACAAACTCATCAAAGCTAATTTCGTCCGAGAGGTAAATTACCCGAGCTGGATGTCAAACGTCGTCATGGTGAAAAGTCGAACGGCAAGTGGAGAATCTGCATCGACTTCACCGACCTCAACAAAGCCAGCCCGAAGGACAGCTTCCCCCTCCCTCGGATCTACCAGCTCGTGGACACCACCTCAGGCCACCAGATGCTGTCATTCATGGATGCCTATTCCGGCTACAATCAGATCCGAATGGCCCCTGAAGATGAAGAAAACACCGCCTTCATAACCGCCCGAGGTACTTACTGTTACCGCGTTATGCCTTTTGGTCTTAAAAATGCAGGTGCCACCTACCAGAGGCTGGTCAACAAAGTGTTCAAGGAGCAGATCGGCCGGAATATGGAGGTATACGTGGATGACATGCTGGTTAAAAGCAAGGAGGTTTCACGACATGTTGAGGACCTCGCGGAGAGCTTCGCCACGCTGCGCAAGTTCGGGATGAGACTCAACCCGACCAAATGTGTCTTCGGTGTTAACTCGGGGAAGTTTCTCGGCTTCATGGTCTCCCAGCGAGGTATCGAAGCCAACCCCCAGAAGATTCAAGCTCTCCAACAAATGGCGCCCTCGGCATCTGTCAAAGAGGTCCAACGCCTAACTGGGAGGATAGCGGCCCTAAATCGCTTTATGGCGCGATCGGCCGAAAGATGCCTTCCCTTCTTCAAAACTCTCCGATCGGCCAAAAACTTCCAGTGGACTCCCGAATGCCAAAGGTCATTTCAAGATCTCAAGAAGTACCTCGGCTCGCCCCCACTCCTCAGCAGTCCGACCCCAGGAGAGACCCTATTCTTGTACCTGGCTGTTTCGAAGGTGCAGTCTGCTCGGTGCTGATCAAAGAAGAAGGCAAAGTCCAGAAGCCGATCTACTATATCAGCAGGCTACTCCGCGATGCGGAGACGAGGTACAGTAGAATTGAAAAGATGGTGTTGGGTTTAATCACCTCAGTTTGGAAGCTGCGGCCGTACTTCCAAGCACATTTCGTGACAGTTCTAACCGACCAACCCATCAAGGCGGTGGTCCACCGTCCCGAGACATTGGGGAGAATGACCAAATGGGCCGTCGAGCTAAGTGAGCATGACATACATTTCCAGCCTCGCCCAGCCATCAAGGCCCAGGTGCTAGCCGACTTCCTCCTCAAGTGTACCATCCCAGAGGATGGTTCTACCCCAGACTCCCCCAAAGAACCAAAAGCTGGAGCCCGATGGCTCCTCCATGTCGACGGATCATCTAATGTCCATCGCTCCGGTGTGGGTCTGGTTCTTACCAGTCCGGAGGGAATTACCTTTGAATATGGCATCCGATTCTCCTTCCCGACCTCCTATAACGAAGCTGAGTACAAAGCCCTGTTAGCCGGTCTCCGAATCGCCCGCAATATGAAGGTGGAGAAGCTTAATGCATTCACCGACTCTCAGCTAGTAGCCGGCCATGTACGGGGAGAGTTTGAGGCCCGGGAACCGAACATGGTTCGATATCTTCAGGAGGTACGGAACCTGCTCCCGCATTTTGCCGAGTTTGAAATCATTTAGATTCCTAGATCCGAGAATGCTCGCGCCGACCTACTCTCCCGATTGGCGACCGCGGAGGTCAATGGATGCAGAGCAGAAGTTCCACTTGGAGACTCTGGAAAGGCCCAGCATCGCGGAAGCCGACCGAATAATGCAAGTTGAGGCCGAACCATCCTGGTTCGACCCTATCCTCAAATACCTCAAAGAAGGATCGCTTCCGTCCGACCGGAGAGAGGCTAGAAAGCTGAGGCTGCAGGCCACTCATTACGTATTGATTGACAACCAGCTTTACAAATGGTCTTTTTCCATGCCGCTGCTCAGATGCCTTCACCCGTCCGAAGCAGATTATGCTCTGCGTGAGGTACATGAAGGGATTTGCGGCAACCATCTGGGAAGCCGGTCCCTATGCCACAAAGTGCTACGACAAGGCTACTACTGGCTGACCATGCAAAAAGACGCAGACGACCTAGTCCAAGCCTGCGACCCCTGCCAGAGGCATTCGAGCATCCAAAGGCTCCCTTCCGCCGAGCTGATTCCCATATCCTCCGCTTGGCCCTTCGCCAAATGGGGGATGGACATCCTCGGCCCATTCCCGCTTGCCACGGGACAGAGGAAATTCCTATTTGTCACCATCGACTACTTCACCAAATGGGTCAAAGCGGAAGCAGTTGCACAAATTACCGAGGCACGGGCCAGAGATTTTGTTTGGAGGTCTATCATCTGCCGATTCGGCCTCCCGCATACCATAATCACTGACAACGGCAAGCAGTTTGACAACTCTAAATTCTGCCAGTTCTGTGAGGAGCATGGAATCTGTCATCACCTCACTTCAGTCGGGCACCCACAAACCAACGGAGCGGCCGAGGTGACCAACAGGACCCTCCTTCAGGGAATCAAAGCTTGCCTCTCCAGAGCCCAAGGCAGGTGGGTGGAGGAGCTACACCATGTCTTATGGGCCTACCGCACAACCCCAAGAATCCTGACAGGCAAAACCCCATTCCGAATGGCTTTCGGTACAGAGGCCGTTATCCCTGTGGAAGTCGGCCTCCCATCATTGCGGGTGGAAAGCTACTCAGAAGAAGCTAGCAACGAACAACTCCGCACCAACCTCGACTTGGTGGAGGAAATTAGAGAGAAGGCCCGGATCAGAGTGGCTGCTTATCAACAAAGGGTGGCCCATTACCATGCTTCCAGAGTCAAAGGGAAGGCCTTCCTACCCGGCGACCTTATCCTCCGAAAGGCCTCTGTTTCCAAACCGCTGGAACAAGGAAAGCTGGCGCCAAACTGGGAGGGCCCGTACCAAGTAGCGGAGATCATCGGACCGGGAACCTACAAGCTACAAGATCTGGATGGGAAATCCATTCCTCGGACGTGGAATTCGGACAATCTCCGAAAATATTATCAATAGGGTACGTCCTCTCCAAATTTATTTCATATGCCTCATTATATCTTCCTGTCGGCACATTTTCCGCAATGCAAATCATTATGCACTACATCACCAAAAATTGCAAAAAGAAACAGATGTTGCCTACCAATCCTCGGCACGATCCGAGCTCCTTGTCTGGACAGGAATTCTCCGAACCTCGGCTGGGCCGAGCAGCAATTCTCCGAACCTTGGCAGGGCCAAGTAAAATATTCTCCGAACTCGGCTGGGCCGAGCAACAAATTCTCCGAACTTGGCAGGGCCAAGTAAAATATTCTCCGAACCTCGGCTGGGCCGAGCAACAAATTCTCCGAACCTTGGCAGGGCCAAGTAAAAATTCTCCGAACCTCGGCTAGGCCGAGCAACAAATTCTCCGAACCTTGGCAGGGCCAAGTAAAAAATTCTCCGAACCTCGGCTGGGCCGAGCACAAATTCTCCGAACCTTGGCAGGGCCAAGTAAAAATTCTCGAACCTCGGCTGGGCCGAGCAAAATTCTCCGAACCTTGGCAGGGCCAAGTAAAATATTCTCCGAACCTCGGCTGGGCCGAGCAACAAATTCTCGAACCTTGGCAGGGCCAAGTAAAATATTCTCCGAACCTTGGCTGGGCCGAGCACAAATTCTCCAAACCTTGGTAGGGCCAAGTAAAATTCTCCGAACCTCGGCTGGGCCGAGCAGCAAATTCTCCGAACCTTGGCAGGGCCAAGTAAAATTCTCCGAACCTCGGCTGGGCCGAGCAGCAAATTCTCCGAACCTTGGCAGGGCCAAGTAAAATATTCTCCGAACCTTGGCTGGGCCGAGCAACAAATTCTCCGAACCTTGGCAGGGCCAAGTAAAATATTCTCCGAACCTCGGCTGGGCCGAGCAACAAATTCTTCGAACCTTGGCAGGGCCAAGTAAAATATTCTCCGAACCTCGGCTGGGCCGAGCAACAAATTCTCCAACCTTGGCAGGGCCAAGTAAAATATTCTCCGAACCTCGGCTGGGCCGAGCAACAAATTCTCCGAACCTTGGCAGGGCCAAGTAAAAATTCTCCGAACCTCGGCTGGGCCGAGCAACAAATTCTCCGAACCTTGGCAGGGCCAAGTAAAAATTCTCCGAACCTCGGCTGGGCCGAGCAGCAAATTCTCGAACCTTGGCAGGGCCAAGTAAAATATTCTCCGAACCTCGGCTGGGCCGAGCAGCAAATTCTCGAATCTTGGCAGGGCCAAGTAAAATATTCTCCGAACCTCAGCTGGGCCGAGCAACAAATTCTCCGAACCTTGGCAGGGCCAAGTAAAATATTCTCCGAACCTCGGCTGGGCCGAGCAACAAATTCTCTGGCAACCTTGGCCGAGCAACAAATTCTCTGAACCTTGGCAGGGCCAAGTAAAAAATTCTTCGAACCTCGGCTGGGCCGAGCAGCAAATTCTCCGAACCTTGGCAGGGCCAAGTAAAATATTCTCCGAACCTCGGCTGGGCCGAGCAACAAATTCTCTGAACCTTGGCAGGGCCAAGTAAATATTCTCGAACCTCGGCTGGGCCGAGCAACAAATTCTCCGAACCTTGGCAGGGCCAAGTAAAATATCTTCGAACCTCGGCTGGGCCGAGCAACAAATTCTCCTAACCTTGGCAGGGCCAAGTAAAAAATTCTCCGAACCTCGGCTGGGCCGAGCAGCAAATTCTCCGAACCTTGGCAGGGCCAAGTAAAATATTCTCCGAACCTCGGCTGGGCCGAGCAGCAAATTCTCCGAACCTTGGCAGGGCCAAGTAAAATATTCTCCGAACCTCAGCTGGGCCGAGCAACAAATTCTCTGAACCTTGGCAGGGCCAAGTAAAATATTCTCCGAACCTCGGCTGGGCCGAACAGCAAATTCTTCGAACCTTGGCAGAGCCAAGTAAAATATTCTCTGAACCTCGGCTGGGCCGAACAGCAAATTCTCCGAACCTTGGCAGGGCCAAGTAAAATATTCTCCGAACCTCGGCTGGGCCGAGCAACAAATTCTCTGAACCTTGGCAGGGCCAAGTAAAATATTCTTCGAACCTCGGCAGGGCCGAGCAGGGAAGTCTCCGAACCTTGGCAGGGCCAAGTAAAATACTCTCAGAACCTCGGCTGGGCCGAGCGACAAACTCAGGCTAAAATACCTGTAGAAAGCCGAAGTGCGCAGGCTCCAATTAAAGCCAAGTGACTTCCAAATAGTCCCCAAAAACTTCGTTCGGTTTGAAAATAAGCACGCTGAACAAAAACCGTCGATGCACAAAAAGAGGGCACCTTCGGCAAACCCCTTTAAAGGACCCATTAAGCCCCGCGTAATCGGCCAAAAGCCCCGAAACAGAGCCAAGGGATTCCCCTCTGCTTCTAAAGATCTTTGGGTAACGCCCCTATAACCCGTCGATCAAAGCGTCCATATCAACGCGTAAACCAATAGAGTCACGCCAACTTCCTAACTATTACGCGGATAGCATGATCAGGCTAAAACTCTTGGAAAAGAGGAAAGGTTACCCAAAGCAAATCCATTTTTCATTTATCAGAAAAAGGATTACAAAAAAAAAAAGACAGAAGAAACATAAACAAAAGGCAAAAGAAATAGAAGCCCTGAATCAAAGTTCGGAGTCGCTCCCCGAAGCCAACAGGCCTTCCAAACGCTCCGTGAGGTCGGCCACCTGCTGACGAAGCGAAGCAATCTCCTCCCTTTGCCGGTCTACCACTCGGCGCAGGGCCTCCGCCTCCTTGGTCGACACATCCACATATTCCTCCACTACCCTGACGAGCTGCTGTCGGTCAGCAAGGGTCGTCGCCAGACCCAGCCCGTCGACGGTGACGGTGGTACGTCCCCTCTCCGAGTGAAGCAAGCCATTGAGGGTGCACGTAATTCTCCAGAGGATCGCCCTCGAGAGGCCATGATCCAATATTTCTTCGAGACCTGAACCGAGGGATGACCGAGACCACACCCCTCGGTCATATTTATACTCGCTGGGCAGATATCTCAATCGGTCGCACCATGGTCACCGACCTATAAGAATTTGCCACGTGTCGTCGCTTCAATGCCTGCAGAATCCGAAGTGTCGCGCCCCATCCCGAGCGAGATCGATAAGCGCAAACTGACTGGTCGGGAATTCCCCCGAACCGAATACCTTCCGATCTGCCACCCCCGTAATAAATGCTATCAGCGCTTCCCGAAGCCTCTTAAAGCTGACCCCTTTTTCGGGAAGCGCGGAGGGAAGAAGTCCAGTGTCCGACCAATGACTTGTTTCCTCGGAAAGATAATGTCATCAATAAGGAAGCGTGACAACATACCGCTCACTCCGCCCTGGCGCCCATCACCAAGCGCCGCATGGGCCTGACACCACGGCTTGCAGTGACAGCTGAGTCATTTCCTCGAGCCCGACCCTTCGAACCTCGGCTGGGTCGAATGAAAATTCTCCGAACCTTGGCAGAGCCAAGTGAAAATTCTTCGAACCTTGGCAGGGCCAAGTAAAATTCTTCAAACCTCGGCCGGGCCGAGAGAAAAATTCTTCAAACCTGGCAGGGCCAAGTACAGATTCTCCGAACCTTGGCAGAGCCAAGTGAAAATTCTCCAAACCTCGGCTGGGCCGAGCTACAAGTGCCTTGAACCATGACGAGAATAGGTACAGATTCTCTGAGCTGCGACAAGGCCAACCCAGAGAATTCGAGCTCCGATAAGGACGAAGCACAAAAATTCCAAGCTTCGGACCGAAGTAGGGAGTGCATTTCTCCGAACGGTCCCTAGACCGTCGCTTGCGAACCTCAGTTAGTTCGGATAGCACGGGATCCTTGTCTAAGGATGAGCGAGACGCCTTCGTACCCCACGAACAGCAACAACAGCAAACTCGGCACAAAAAATAAAGATTGAGAAACAAACAGAACTCTCTTTATTTATTGCCGATCAAGATCAGTTACAAATGCCTTAGAGGCGTTACAAGGGCATTGAAATGCATAAAATAAAGACAAGTACAAAACTCGGGCATCTGCTCCAAGGCAAACATAGGCAACGGTGATGCTCCGACGTCCGGACCGACAAATCAGGCAAACCACGAAACGGTCAGCTCGATTGGGCGGTTGATGAAGCTGACCTTCCATGGTCCCCATCGAATAGGCCAAGAGGCCCAAAAGGAGGCATGGCCCGTGGATGCTGATTCTGAGGACTCGGACGAACCGGCCAGCTCCCCTAGGGTGGGGTGCTAGATCGCAGGCCGCCGCCCGACCGAGAAGCTCGGGGACCATCAAACCCCGTTGCTCCCATATTGTCCTCCCCGTGGCAAGGATTCCCCTCAGAGAAGGGATGAGAATCCAGGTCAGCGAAGGAGGGAGAGTCCGTGTGTACTATGGGGATGTCGACACACTTCCTACCGTAAGCCCCCCGTAGCAAACCACAAAGGTCACACTGGAAGAGTATATGTGCGCTCTCTGTATGACCTCTGCGCCCTCTATGTGCGCTCTCCATATGATCTCCGGGACTCATCCCCTAAGGGCGAGCCATCCTTCGGCAGCTCCTTCGTCGCCCCAACTATCCGGAGGCAGAAGGCTTGCAAGAGAAAAGCTCAGTCCTCCCACTTCCAACAACAGAGAAACAAGCATGATGAAAGCTCTAGTGGGAAAGAAACTTTGGGGATGACCAAACATGACCCCCAATTTCCCCCTTTTTATAAGCAGAAATGAACCGGAGAAAAGCTACCCAAGCTGTAAGCCCCGAGATTCAAACATCTGGCCCGTGCCTCCACGTGGCCCCTTAGGATAGAAGCGGCGCCCTACTGCACGCCGAGCCCACCGCCTGAATTATGACGTATATGGAGATCTCCTCCTGATCCCGAGTCACGGTCATTAAATGCAGGAGATAGTCCACTAGCACTTTGAAAACTGGCAGGTTCAGGAGATCGTCCTTCGAAAATAACGTCCTCCAATGGTAAACAGCTGCGTACGGAGCACGTTGAAACGACCTGCATGGGAAAAGAGCATCTTCGGAAAGCCCCAGAGCAGCTTTATGTTCCCCACAGCGCCGTATCATCAGTTTCGGTGAAATAAAAACCGATTTTCTGGCAGAATGGTAGGGCGCTGGCGGAATAACCAAAAAAGCGCGAAGACCTGTTTTGCTTGTTGGCCCTAGCTGACCTATCTTTTCCCGTCGGCCCTAGCCGATCTATTTTGTTGATCGGCCTAGCCGACCTATCTTTTCCCGTCGGCCCTAGCCGACCTATTTTGCTTGTCGGCCCTAGCCGACCTATCTTTTCCTGTCGGCCCTAGCCGACCTATTTTGCTGATCGGCCCTAGCCGACCTATCTTTTCCCATCGGCCCTAGCCGACCTATTTTGCTGATCGGCCCTAGCCGATGTATTTTGCCCATCGGCCCTAGCCGACCTATTTTGCCCGTCGGCCCTAGCCGACCTGTTTTGCTTGTCGGCCCTAGCCGACCTATCTTTTCCCGTCGGCCCTAGCTGACCTATTTTGCTGATCGGCCCTAGCCGACCTATTTTGCCCGTCGGCCCTAGCCGACCTATCTTTGCCCGTCGGTCCTAGCCGACCTATCTTTGCTTGTCGGCACTAGCCGACCTATCTTGCTTATCGGCCTTAGCCGATCTATCTTGCTTGTCGGCCCTAGCCGACCTATCTTGGTTGTCGGTCCAAGCCGACCTACTTTGCTAATTGGTCTTAACCGTCCAGCCCGTTTCTTGAGTCTTAATTAAGGCATGAGCCGGACCGGATCACCTATCGATTCGCTGGTCAAGGCAATCGCCCCGCCTTGGGTTAAGCCAATGCATCCCCTCAATCCCGAAACAAAAATAACCAAAAAACATCAGCGGGCCATAAGTTGCTCACGATTGAGGCACCGGGGCAACAGGGCCATACAAAGAAAAACACTTAAATGAAAATAAAGGTTTCATTCATTAAGAGCGTCGGTCAGACTTTCAAGAAACAAAGTACAGGAGTGGCCTCTAAGGGCCGGGAATCACGTCGGTTTTGGAGGAGCTCTCGGTTACATCTGCGGAGGTGTGACTAGACTCGCCCTTCTCTAATACCTTTGCCCCTTCAGCGGCAGTTCGCGACCGTCCCTCAGAAGCTGCGGCTTCGCCGGGACCCGGGACAGCACCAGGATCAGTGTCGGAGACGTCGACATATTCGTCCTCTTCTTCTCCTTCGGACTCACCGTCATCAGGAGTTTCAGTGTCCAGAAAAGAGAGATCCCATTCTGGATGCTCGCTAGATATCTTCTCTTTGCATTCCTGCAGCCCAAGTTGGAAGGCATCAACGCCGATAGCATCCTGCCTCCTCCCCTTGAGTATGGCGAGCTGCATATTAGCCTCAGCAGCCTGCTTCTCAGCCTCCACGACTTGAGCCCGCAGAATGATGTTTTGCTCCTCAAACTCGTTGGCCCGCATCTCGAATTCTGAGCTCTTATTACGGTTGGACACAAGCTCGCCTTGAAGAGCCCGAATCTCCAACTCCAACTTTGCCATCTGAGAAAACCAAAGTTAGTCGGCATCACAAGAAACCAGTAGAAGAAGCTAAAAAGGGGGGGGGGGAAATGAGATCGTACCTCCTCCTCTCGTCTGGCCAACCTCTTGGCCAACTCCTCAGCCTCACCCCTGGCTCTTGTTCTGTCAGCCCCGACCAGCTCGACTCTCTCCTGCAGATTGTTGATCCTCGACTGTTTGGCTCCGATTTCCTCCCGGGCTTGGGATAACTCGTTGCTCACCCGAGCTATTGTCCCTTGGTGCCATTTAGCGCCCTCCCTCAAGTGAGCGATTTCGCCATCGCGCCGCTTCAGCTTCTCCTCCACTTCGCCAAGCATTCTGGTCAGGCGCTTTCTTTCGTCGGCAGCTTCCCTTCCCAGCCGACCCAAGCTTTCACTATGTTCCCACCGCATCGCCGCCACCTCCGCGAATGTTTCGACTCGATTCTGGCCAGCTCCAAGCACGCGTTGTCGTTCTTCGCCAGGAGTTCCTGCAACTCCTCCACCCTACGCTTTTGCTTGGACACCTCGGCCAGGGCGACCTGGTGTGCCGCCCTTATTCCCTTCAAGCTCCTATCACTCATATCCATAAGCTCTTCGAACTTCTCAGACACCTTCAATCGTGATTGGAGCTCGGCATTGTCTCTCCTGGCCTGAATGCTGGCCCCCGTCGCCAAACTCAAACGCCAGCACATCGCCCGAGAAAGCAAAACGCTCTGCGAGACAAAAGATGAATAAAAACCCACGATGGGGTCAATCAGGAAACATCTACCACACAAGAGAAATAACTTACCCGCGAGGCATAGGCCCGAGTCATCCTCATCAGGGTCGTATTGTCGATGTCGGGAAGGAGATGGACACTTTCGGCCACGCCTTGCTGACCGAACGCGGCATCGACCAGCTCCAAGTCTGCAAACTTGTCCGCCGAAGGATCTGCACCCGGATGCAAGGCCGACCTCATTAAGGCGGAAAATGCCTCCTCAACACCAGCGCTCGAACTGCTGGGCTGACCGTCCCCGCCTGAGGGACCGACCTGGGCGACCTCCGTCCGAGAGGCCCCCAACTTCCCAGCCTCCTCTATCAAGGCCCTGGCTTGGACTTCTTCGGATAATTCGGCTAGCCCAAGCGCCAGCCTCCCCAAAATCTTTTTCGAGGGAGCTCCCAATGCGGGACTCCCACCTTGCTGCGTCCCCTCCTCCGACGCACCTTTCCCGGTTACCACCATCTGTGTCTCCACCACAGGGCCCCCCGGGGTCTCGGCCCGTCCTACCACTTGCGCCTCCCTGCAGGCTCCACCGAAGCCTCTATCTGGCCCGCTTCCTGAACTACCGCGAGCGACCCGGCTTCACTACTACCGGACTCCCCTGTGGAGAGACCAAGAGGGAGCTCTCCCTGAACCTCCTTGGCTGCAGCTGTCCCTTCCCCCTCTCCTGCTGGAGCCGGTGACGATCCCGCGGGGACGGAAGGCCCCACAGAAACGACCGCCTTCGCCAGATCCGTTGCTGGTTCCTCTTTCATAGGGGACGCGGTCGGACGAACCAACGGAGCCTCGTCTGAGCTATCCGATATCTCTAACACGGGAGGACAAGGGATCATGGCTTCTCTCCCCAAACCCTCCTTCGCCCCCGGCGCTCCTGTCATAACCGCTCCGGTGTCCGGCGGGCTTCTTGCGGAGGTATGGGCCCTTTTCTCGGGCCTGCGCTATCCGCGCCGCTGCTCTCCCCTGGGCGCTTTCCTCTCTTCCTCTTGGAGAGGCTCGACAACGCCGACCTCTTGGCTGAAAGAGTGAAACATGCGTGATCAGATCCAAACACATTCATCGAGAAAACACGCAGCGAGAAAGGGATAAAAGAAGGGATTCACCTTGCGGGTCCAGGGGACTGAGCCCGGCTGCGAAGAGGGCCCCCTCCGATAGCAGGTCGTTAGCCGAAAACACTCGGCCATTGCGAAGGATGTCCAAATCCCTCTCCTCCTGCGCTGACAACACCGGATGCGTCTCTGCATCCCTAACAAAGTTCCCCCATTTCGAGGGAAGTCGGAACCAATGTTCCCCTCTGCTATAACGAACCGCTCTTCCACCCCTTGATGGAGGATGGCTTATCCACAATAACGTTGAAGGACCTCCGGGGTCCGATGTATGGCCATTCTGATTTCCTCCCAGGTATCAGATGGTAGCAGGCACGAAAAAGGGGAAGAGTAGCGACAATCTGAATTTGGTGGCACATCGAGATGAATCCGATGATGCTCCGCCAACTGTTTGGGCCACCATCGCCGGGCAGATGTTGTAGTGGGTCATTATCTCCTTCACCAAGGGATGGAGAGGGAAACGAAAGCCTGCCTTCAAACTATCTTCATAAATGAAGACCCCGGACTCCAAATCTCGCGAGACCCTATCCTCAGACTCCGGCACCCGCAGAACGACATCTGAGGGCATGCCATACCATTGGTGAATCCTCCCAAATCCTCAGCTACAATCTCCGAAACCACATCGTCGGGGCTCATCGCCATCTCGATTGAGAAGAACACCAGGCGAAACGACGAGCGTCGAGAAGGATGAAAGGCCAAACTTTTCAAAAACAAGACGAGAGGATGCTGCGAACATGCATGTATATATATATATAGTACGTCTATCGCCTTGCTTCCCACTAAGGAAGCCGCCTTGAGAAGACGGGGCGTCCCGCCCGAGGCGTTCGGAACCGCCTCGACAAACGCCCGATCGATCGGGATTCGCGACGTGGCGCATTCCCAACCGTCACTTTTGAGGGAGCCTTACCCCGAAGGCACAATGACCCTGACGCATTAATTAGGGCATCATTGCACGGGCTGTCTAAACCAAAACGTCCCATCCGGGACGCGCCACTTGGACTTATACTCCCTATGCCCGAACCTACGCTTCGAACTAGGGAGTGGAGGGCATGTGTTGGGGGGTAAAATCATCATTGCATCAATATCCGTGCGAGGCGGCTAAGGCCGACCTCCTTCCTTTGGCCTCTCCGGGCTTCCATAGCTCGGCCCTTTCGGGCTTCCGTAGCTCGGCCCTCTCTGGGCTTCCGTAGCTCGGCCTCTCCGGGCTTCCGTAGCTCGGCCCTTCCGGGCCTCCGTAGCTCGGCCCTTCCGGGCCTCCGTAGCTCGGCCTTCCGGGCTTCCGTAGCTCGTTTCTCGTCGAGTCACCATGGCCCGGTTGCGTTAAATGATCCACAATCCAATACCCACCTCCGCGGAACCTGACGCGGGAGAGCCTAGCTTACCATATGAAGCCCGGCCCTTCCGGGCTTCCATAGCTCGGCCTTTCCGGGCTTCCGTAGCTCGTTTCTCCCCGAGTCACCATGGCCCAGCCGTTAAATGATCCACAATCCAATACCCACCTCCGCGGAACCTGACGCGAGAGAGCCTAGGCTTACCATAACGATATCCTAGACAAGAAATCATGTCGAAACGTGGCCTAAAACCTATCATAACTACCCAGGCCTACTCAGCCAGATCTCAGTCATCAAGAAGCTCTCCTGGCCATCGATCCCCTAACAAACAGGATATGGATTCCAACGGCCCCACAACGGCCTGATTCTGATCCACCTCCGTATCCTAACAACCTCTGAACCTTCCAGAAGGCGCTCAAGACACAGGTGACAGCCTATAACTACCACACTGGCAGATTCCCTCAGGTACGCGCTCTCTTGGACGCACACTCATACGTGTGCTCTCATCTTTCCTGCCCTCACGCCGGCAGCTCGTCGGTGCTCTTGCCTTCTAGAGTTCCCAATTGGCCGCCCCCGGAGAGGCCTCCCGGAGAGATCCACCTCCCCATCATCTGGTTGATCGTCGATTTCTTCTCACTGACTTGAGCGTCGGAGGGTCTTCCGCAGAGGGCCACCCCCAACGCCTCTCGCGCGATGACTTTTGTGCAGGTCCGCCCCCTCTTGTTTGGAGATCGACCGCGCCTGAGTCGGAGGACGGATCCCGGCGGCAACACATTTTATTCAAATTTTATAAAAAATAAGAAAAAAATAAAAAAATATATTTATATATTAATTTTATTCAGCCCTTGACAAAAAAAAAAAAAGAAATTCTGTATGCCTGAATGGCCCCTATCTCAAATAAGGACATTTATCCACAGCCTATATTTTATAGACATCCTAACTTTTTTTGACTTTTTTATCATATATGGTCATAGCCATTCATATGATACGGTGATCATCAAGCATATCATTCTGTGGTATTAAACAGATTTTTTCTCTGTTATATAAAATTGAGGCATTAAATGCTTCCTTAAAAGATCTCTTCTTTTCTCTCTTGTTTGCATAAGCGGATGATGGGATATTAAATGCTTCTGTACCCTTAGATAGCAAAACCCAAAAGCAAAAACAACTGCACGCACGATCATAAAATTTTATTTATACTATATATATATATATATATATATATATATATATATATATATAT
>UESW01002286.1:45421-104317 GCA_900491605.1 Calamus simplicifolius
TGTATATATATGTATGTATATATGTATATGTATGTATGTATATATGTATGTATATGTATATGTATGTATGTATATATAAGAGTTTGAATTTAGTTATGTAGCTCTAAAGACTATCTTCTTACCATTAAATTTATAGAGATTTTAAAAAAAAAAATTATTAATCATTCTTTAACCATCATTTAATACGTTTATGTCATCTTCATAAATACTTTTTTTTCAAACACACTATGTATAAAATAAATTTTATTATTACAAAATAAAAATATAAGCTATATTTTTTTTATAATTAAAAATAAAAATAAAAATTATTTTTAATTTATTACTCACGCACTTCTTCACTGAAAAACAAGATATGAGTCATATTTTTATTATGATCGAAGAATAAGCATGAGTCATATTCTACTCTTTTAACTAAAGAATAGAAATATGAACTACATCCCTATTCTTTTAACTAAAGAATAGAGATATAGGCCATATCTCTATACTTTTACTCTTATACTTAATAAAGATAATAGGATATGAACCATGCTTACCTTTTTCTTTTAAAAAAAAGATAAAAAGTATAATGATTAATAGATAACTTTTTGGTTTTTAGATCTTTGCAACTTTAATGGTGAAGGAGGTAATCGGATCTAAGCTTGGTTATATACGAATATAATCAAATATATAGAGAGAGAGTTTAAGTTAATAACATTCGAATATCCTCAACTCATCTAAACCTTTTCCCAACTACATGGGGTCGGTTACATAAATTGCTTCCTTCATTCTACTCTATTCAGGACCAAGTCGACATTCAAATTATAAATAGTTATATATT
Organism: Calamus simplicifolius; assembly: GCA_900491605.1. NCBI lineage: Eukaryota > Viridiplantae > Streptophyta > Magnoliopsida > Arecales > Arecaceae > Calamus > Calamus simplicifolius. The sequence continues at coordinate 46,239 of UESW01002286.1, forward strand.
TTATAATTATTTCTGTACATATTAATTTAGATCTACCTCTATCCTTATCATGAATTGTTAAAAGATCATTCTTTCTAAATGAAGCATCTAAAGGTCTACATTGTATATGTCCAAACCACCATAATCGATTTTCTCTCATTTTATCTTCAATTGGGGCTACTTTTATCATTTCTCTTATATGTTTATTATAATTTTATCTTTTAAAATTTTACCATATATCCATCTTAACATACGCATTTTTGTTACACTTAATTTATTTACATGTTATTTCAATATTGCCCAACGCTCTGCTCCATATAGCATAGCTGGCCTAATAGTAGTTTTATAGAATTTTTCTTTCAATTTTAATGAGATGCGTCGATCATATAATATTCTCGAAACACTCTTCCACCTAATTCATCCTTCTTTAACTCTATGATTTACATCTTCACCTATTTTACCTTCTTGCTGTATAATTGATCCCAAATACCTAAATTTTTTATTTCTTGATATCTGTTGGCTTGCAATCTTCACTGTTTCTTCATTTATATTTCTACTCCCACTAAAATTATTTTATATATTCAATTTTAGTTCTATTAATCTTAAAACCTTTAGATTCTAAAGCCTCTCTTTAAATCTCTAGTTTAGCATTTATTCCGAATTTAGTTTCATCAATCAACACTATATCATCTGCAAATAACATATACCATGGGATATCATTTTGAATATGTTTGATTAATTCATCCATAACTAATATAAAAAGATACGGACTTAAGACATATCCTTGACGTAAACCTACAATAATTGAAAACTCACTAGTTTTTCTATTATTGTTTTAACAATAGTTATTGCTCTACATATCTTTTATCAATTTTATGTAACTTTTGGTAACTTCTTTTTTTTCTAAAACTCACCATATTATTTCTCTAGGTACTCTATTATATGCTTTCTTTAAATCAACAAAGACCATATGAATGTCTTTTTTTTTTCTTTGTATCTCTCCATCAATCATTTTAATAAATAAATAGCTTTCATAGTTGATCTTCTAGGCATAAATTCAAATTGATTATTTGACACCAAAGTTTCGGCTCTTATTCGATTTTCTATTACTCTTCCATAATTTCATTGTATGACTCATTAGCTTAATCCCTCTATAATTTGCATAGTTTTGAATATCTCCTTTATTTTTATATATGGGTATTAATGTACTTTTTTAATTATCCGACATTCTTCTAGTTGCTACAATTCTGTTAAATAAATTGGTTAACTACATGACTCCAATTTCTTCTAAGCCTTTACAAACCTTAATAGGGATCGCATCTGGTCCTAATACCTTTGCATTTTTATTTTACTCAAAGACTTTTAACCTCAAGCATACTAAATCTACAAAAAAATTTATGCTCATTTGTTACTCTTAGATTATCACATCCTTCTACCCTTAAATTTACTAAATTATTTTTATTTAATAATTTTTTAAAATAACTTTTTCATTCTTATCTCTTCTTCTTTTACTAAGACTCTTTCATCTTCATCCTTAATACATTTAATATAGTCAAAATTTTATTTTTTTTCTCTTAGTTTTACTAAACTATATAGTTTTCTCACATTCTTTCATATCTAATCTATTATATAAATCATCATAGGCTTTAAGTTTGGCATTACTTACTGCTTTTTTAGCTTATTTCTTTGCATTCCTATACTTTCTAAGACTTTCTTCATCCTTAGCCTTTGCCAAATTTTATAGTTTGTCCTTTTAATCTTAATGATAGCTTGAACTTCCTCGTTTCACTATCAAGTTTTTTTTTCTTTACTAGTCCTACTCCTTTTGATTCTTCTAAAACTTTTTTTACTTTATTTTTTATATTTTAGTTACTTTTTTCCACATTAAGTTGGGATCACTATCTATATTCACAGTCATTACTCTTACTAACTTTTCTTTAAATACTTCTAGTTTTTTTCCTTTCAAATTTTATCATTTAATTTTTAGATTAATAGTTTTATGTTTTACTCTATATTTATTTTTATCCATATGTCTGCTACCATTATCCTATATTGTGAAGTTAAACTTTCTCCTGAAATAACTTTACAGTTTTTACATGTTATTTTATCTATCTTTCTAGTTAAAAAAAAATCTATTTGACTTTTATTAGATTCACTTTTAAATGTTATTAATGTTCATCTTTCTTTTGAAACAAGTGTTTGCTATTGTTAAATCATACGCCACTGCAAAATCTAATAAGCTCACGCCAGCTTCATTCCTATCTTCAAATCCATATCCTTCATGTACCATTTCATAGCCATCCCTCTGTTTACCTATATGTCCATTAAAATCTTCTCCTAAATATCTTTTCTTCTTGTGGTATTTTTTGCATTACTTCATCTATGTCTTCCCAAAATTATCTCTTAGTTTGTTAGTCTAATCCTACTTGTGGTGCATATGGACTAATTATATTAATTATATTATTCTTAATTATAAGTTTTAGTGATATAATCTAATTTTTTTTCCTAGTTACCTTAACAACATATTCCTTAAAATTTGTATCTACAATTATTCCTATTTCATTTCTATTTTTATATTTTTTAGTATAATATAATTTATATCCTGTATTCTATATTTCTCTAGATCTTTCACCTGCCCATTTAGTCTCTTGCAAGCATATTATATTTACTTTTCTTCTAGTCATAGTGTCCACTATCTTCATAGTTTTACCTATTAGTATTCCTATGTTTCATGTTGCTACTCTAAGCTGATTATCATGGACTAACTTCTTTACCCGTACTCATCCATAGTGGAGGAACCCTTGCTCACTTATCATCGCACTCTGGCACCGATGTGGTGACTCTTGCCTATTTTTTGAAACATCGAAGGTAGATACAACGCATCTCTTAACAGGACATCTTAGCCCTTCGCATAGTCTAATTTACTAGATTCATGTTTTAAGAATTATGACGAAGTTTAATGCTGGCTGTCAGCTACCTAACGCAACCCTCCTTCTTTACCCGGGCTTGAGACCGGCCTTGGCGGAGTTAATAATATTCGGACCCTTAAATTTAATCTTTTTTAACCTTAAATTTATATGAATCTTAAAGTTACTCAATCTTTTCTATCTTTTTTATTTTTGAAATTCATCAACTATATAGATTTAGAAGTGAGAAAGTAACCGAATTTAAACTTGGGTACATTCGAATGTAGTTAATAACTTTTTTTTCTATATATACACATACATATAGTGTCTTTCTTTCAATGATTTTGCTCATGAAAAAGAAAAAAAAAAAAAGAAATTCCTTTATTATTAATAAGAAAGCATTGATACAAAAATTGGTAGGTTATAATAATTAAATTCATAACGGTAAATTGCTACCTAATTGATAATTATATTCTTCTCTAAGTAAATATTTGTTGCATGAAATCTCCCAAGTTCAAACTTAAGTTGCCAAATATCTTGAAGTTAAGGATGGGCTTCAGTCAAGGGCAATGAGGCAACCGTTTTTGATAAGGAAAACTCTTCCTGCATCGCTCTCGGTGCAGGAAGCGCGCACCGGGATGCGGCATTGGCCGCGCGCCCGTGCGCGCGTGCGTGCGAGGCCCACTGGGCCGTGGCACGCGCACCCGCATGGGCTTACGGCCAATGCCACGCCCCGATGGGCGGCTTCGTGCACCGGGACGGTGCACAAAGTCACTTCCTTTTGACAATCACTCAGGGCTGGCTGTTGGATGCCTTTTTTAAGTGGCAGCTTCCCAACAGGCACGTGAGACAACCGTTTTTCAAACTGGCCCTAAGTTGACCTAGTTGCAGCATCATTGCAAACGTAGCATCCACCGCAGCAATTTATTGCCACCACGGATAATAAATGTTGCCGTTCTTCTCCATCAATTTATCAAAGGTTACTTTGATCGACAAAGACTTATTACATCATTTTTCAATGCATATTTGTTACACCGATCATACGAATTAACCATATGCACATATGCTGATACCATGCGATGTGCGATAAAAATCATTAAATCATTCGTACATACCAGTGTACGTACGGTGAAGGATGGGCTAAAGGAACCCAAGAGAGTTGATTCTGGTTTCAACTAGCATATATATATATATATATATATATATATATATATATATAATGATCTATTATGCACACATTAAAAGAAAAAGTTCCCTTTATTCCTACTTATAATGGATCTTTTTGCGTATCAGATCATAATTAATTACTTAAACTGTAGTTCAACTGATTCACAAAATTGATCAAGATTTTTGCATATTGATTGTTATGCACCATCAGGCTATCTTGTTATCCTTCAATGATGTTTGAGCTCGTCTTGATGTCATCTATTAAGAAAATTCAGAAATCGGTCTTAAAAAATCTTCGATCGGTCACTCCATGTTTTCGTCCGCATTGAAGAGGCTTTTCTTTATTATTATTATTATTACTATTTGTTGGGAGGTAAAATCGTCATTGCATCAATATTCGTGCGAGGCGGCTAAGGCCGACCTCCTCCCTTCGGCCTCTTCGGGCTTCCATAGCTCGGCCCTTCCGGGCTTCCATAGCTCGGCCCTTCCGGGCTTCCATAGCTCGGCCTCTCCGGGCTTCCATAGCTCGGCCCTTCCGGGCTTCCATAGCTCGGCCTCTCCGGGCTTCCATAGCTCGGCCCTTCCGGGCTTCCATAGCTCGGCCTCTCCGGGCTTCCATAGCTCGGCCCTTCCGGCTTCCCTAGCTCGGCCCTTCCGGGCTTCGTAGCTCGGCCCTTCCGGGCTTCCATAGCTCGGCCCTTTCGGGCTTCCATAGCTCGGCCTTCCCGAGCTTCCGTAGCTCGTTTCTCCCCGAGTCACCATGGCCCGGCTACGTTAAATGATCCACATCCAATACCCACCTCCGCGGAACCTGACGCGGGAGAGCCCAGGCTTACCATAACGATGTCCTAGACAAGGAATCATGTCGAAACGTGGCCTAGAACCTATCATAACTATCCCAGGCCTACTTAGCCAGATCTCAGCCATCAAGAAGCTCTCCTGGCCGTCGATCCCCTAACAAACAGGATATGGATTCCAACGGCCCCACAACGCCTGATTCTGTCCACCTCCGTATCCTAACAACCTCTGAACCTTCCAGAAAGCGCTCAAGACACAGGTGACAGCCTATAACTACCACACTGGCAGATTCCCTCAGGTACGCGCTCTCTTGGATGCACACTCATACGTGCGCTCTCATCTCTCCTACCCTCACGCCGGCAGCTCGTCGGTGCTTGCCTTCTAGAGCTCCCGATTGGCCGCCCCCGGAGAGGCCTCCCGAGAGATCCACCTCCCCATATCTGGTTGATCGCCGATTTCTTCTCCACTGACTTGAGCGTCGGAGGGTCTTCCGCGGAGGGCCACCCCCAACGCCTCTCACGCGAGGACTTTTGTGCAGGTCCGCCCCCTCTTGTTTGGAGATCGACCGCGCCTGAGTCGGAGGACGGATCCCGGCGGCAACAGATTGGCGCTAGAGGAAGGGCCTCAAGTCCCATTAAAACTTAAAAAGAGGAGATAAGGATCTAAATCCGGAGCAGAACCTCTCTAATGGCCAACCGAGAAGAGCAACCTCGGAAGCTCAAGATCAGGTCGCTTCCCAGAGGCCTGATCCGATGAGCGGTGTAGCGCCGCAACCACCACCAGTCGAAACCCCGTCACCACCTGCCATCCCGGTGACCCAGGACCAGTTCGCTTCGCTGGTCCAGCAAGTTCAAACTCTGACCCATCTGGTTCAGGAGCGCCTCACAGCTCCTCCTGCTCCACACTTTCACAAGGAAACGGGTTCCTTCTTCGCCAGCGACCTCCTCCTCCAGTCCGCACAAATCTGGACCCCCCATACCGACCTAGAGGAGACAAGCCGATCCCGCGAGGCGGTCACAACGGAGATCCTCCCAGATCTCGGCGAGCCCGGTCTCTCTCACCGGTGACTTCCCACCATGATTCGATGCCATCTCTGCGATCCTCTCGCCCAGCTCCCCCTCTGGCTGGCGAAGAGGAGATCCGTCATCAAATCCAGGAAATGCGTCAAGAGCTGGACGCCGCCAAGCAGGCCCATCCGCCCCAGCCCAAGGCGGAGCAGGGCATCCCTTTCTCTAAGAGGATCATGAGGAAGTGATTCCCTCCCATGTCAAGTTACCAGCCGTCGAACCCTATCACGGCTCTTCTGACCCGAACGACCATCTCAGCAGCTTCCGGTCGATTATGATGTTCCACGGAGCATCTGATGGGTCCTCTGTCGCGCCTTCCCCTCCACCCTCAGAGGATCCGTCCGAACCTGGTTCAACACTTTGAAGCCAGGTTCTATTGATTCATTCGACGAGCTGAGCCACCTTTTTATTGGCCAGTTCGTCAGCAGTCACCGCCACCGACGAAGATCCGACTCCCTCTCCGAAGTTAAGCAGAGAGAGGGGGAGTCCTTGAGGAATTACCTTGGCCGTTTCAATAAGGCCATGTTGGAAGTGGACCACCTTAATCATGAGGTGGCCATGTCTGCTTTGGCGGGGGAGTTTCGAAGGAAAGCGACTTCTACCTAGCTATGGAGGTCAGCTACCCCTCCGGCCTCTCTGATATGATGGCCCTAGCGGACAAGTACGCTAGGGTCGAAGAATCGCGGAGGGTTGCCCGCGCTGAGCAGGCAAAGAAGAAGGAGCCCAAAGTCCCCGACAGGCACCGTCCCGCCCGGCGGCCAAGTCCGCCTCGCCGCCAGAGAGTCCCTTCGCTGCCACCAAGGAATCGCTCCCGGAGTCCTCCCAGGCGATACAACCACTACACTCCGTTGACCGTGCCCCGGGCGCAAATCCTATGGAGATAGAGCGCCAGCTCCCCCGGCCAATACCTCTCCGAGGGAACCCGACCCGAAGAGATCCTACCAAGTACTGCCGCTACCATCGGGAGCACGGCCACGACACTGAAGAATGCTGGCAGCTGAAAAATGAAATCGAGAGACTGATCCAGCGAGGGCGACTGAATCAGTTCAGGAGGGCGCCCGAGCCACAACAACAAGGAGGTGACCGCCAGCCCTAACTTCAACAACCTCCTCCTCCACCGAGTAGTACAAGTTCATTAACAAATTGAAGTAGTTGAGAAAGACGGAGTTGAAAAAAAAGTGCCTGGACACATCAAGACACTAAACATATGGTTGAAGGGAGTGGATGGAGAGGAGTTACAGTTGAGTCGCGAGCCAAGAAGCACTTGTCCATTGCTTAAGCTCTGAGTTCACCCAGCTCGTAAGTCAATACATTAGTATAATATGGGAGCTACTTAACTTATCTGCAATTCTATTTTAAAATTCAAGGTGATATAGGTACAGGTCTAACTCTATCCCATCTTCTTCTCCTTTGGTCAAGCTTGTCAGCCTCTTAAAAGAAAAGCAAGCCTTTGTGTTTAAGATCCATAAAATTTAAATGTCCCTCTAATCAATGACAAGAGGCAGGCATCCCAAACAGCTTTTCTCTGAATGTTTCCTACAGTTTTCCATAGAGAGTGCAATTGGTTTCTCGTTGCATGGGCTACCTAGTACACCTTGGCTGCTAGGTTCCTGCGGTGGGCTCCTTGTTGTTTTTCTTAATAAAAACTTTGTTCAACTCTTTTCAGCCCATCACACTACCTATGAAATTAGCATCCTCAACCTGATCATTCCATTTATTGATGGCCAAAAACATGACCTCTACCGTTTGCCAAGCACAACTAGAGAAAGCTTCAGTCCTATTTGCTGGGGATGAACATATAATGCTTGAATTTTACCAACGCCATTCATATTGGCATAGTCTGCACTGCCCATGACTCCATTGCATCCAAAAGCACACACTTCTATATCCCAGGTGTCCCCTATATCCCTCAGTTACTAATCTTGCCAATTATGACATTTCTAGCAATGCCTACACCTTTTGTTCTCCAAGAACAAGCTTCCCACACCCCTCCCCAGGCCCAGAGCTCTGTCATTACTTTGGTTTGGACACAAGGACTCGTCACTGCTGACATTCAACAAGAAATCTGAAATTCACCTACTTAACCCAATCACCCAGGCCAATTCTGCTCCCATCCATCACCACGCTGTCTCATTTTTTAGCTGTGGATGCTTGTGAAGCTCCTGTCACATCTACCCTGTTAGCAACTGATCCCCATCTAGAGCTGTGCACCCCAAACAAATTCCGCATGTTGTGCACGAGAAAGTTTGTTCATTGCTTTACTCAACTGCCACCTCTACTCTCAAAAAAGACTTGTAGCTATGGCAAAGACTTTAGCTTGCATAAGGCATGGTGTTAGTTGAAGGAAGAAATGATGAGTACATAAGTTGGAAAACTTGAGGCTTGAGTTTGAGGTGTGATGGGATCGGGCATCACAAGGGCCAGTTTTATACCATGTACTGATGAAGAGGTCAGACCTTGCAGCCTTAACAAGCCTTCTCCAAAGATGTCTCTGGATTCTGAAAGAAAAGCAGATCTGAGATTTTACCAACATAAAGTAAAGGAATTAGCAACCAGAAATCTTTTGACTGTTTGAAGCCAATCAAAGCATTTTGATGTTGGTCATATAATCAATGATCAAAGTACATTGATTCCAGCAATAAACTCTGGTTGAAAAATGAGATTATAGTTTTCAGGATTCACCTAGATGAGAAGCCCTGAACTTGTGAAGAAAGTCTTAAAGGATGACTCTTTTATATGCCCTAATCTATCATGCCATAAATAAGAAGAGTCAACCATATAAGTAGAAGAGGAATTTTCATTCATTTCAAGGTTACGATGTACAGTCATTACATTTATCTTGAATAATCCATTATTCAAGTAACCCCTTTCTATAAATATCCTCCACTTAGTGAGTACAAATTTGTTAGACTCAAAAACTATCCTAAAGCTATGTTTGCTTAGGAGGGAGCGTGACACCAGATTCTTTCGAATATCTGGAACATAAAGTACATCATTCAATAGAAGTTCATTTCTAGATGTCATCTTGAGTATTATGCGGTCAAGTCCTATCTTGGATCTAGCAAAATTTTTTATAACCAGGGTTCTACCATTGATAGATGTATATGATAAGAACATATTCTTATCAGAGCAGACATATCCGGTTGCTCCAGTGTCAATGTACCACTCATGAGCTTTGTCAATCATCGCTTCAAACACAACAGCTGACATCATCTCTTGGACTTGTTTCATAATAGTTTTATAATCAACCATTTTGTAGTCTAAAAATCTTTCGATCACAAACTTTTTATGTCCAGTGTCCTTAGTCTTATACTTTTTGTCCAGGGATGCCCATAAGAGTGGTAAGGTAGAACATCATCTTCCGTTGCCACCTCTTGAAGTCGATTCCAGATAACTTCTCCGGTTTCTCGGCTTGAATGGGTGTAGGCATTGTAGCCATTTGCAGCAGCACTTCCATAATAGAAGGAACAAATTTGTCTTAAGATTGTTTGTTGGGAGTATTGGAATGTGCTGGCTAACCCACTCAATGGAAGACAAGACCGAATCTAGAGTTAAACTCTATGTCCTTAAGACAAATTCGTCCTGCACTGATACTTACGGATTTATGATGATTGTCTCCTAGGATACAACGGTCTTCTTCTGATGAAAGCAGCACTACTATTTACCATAACAGCTAACCAAGAATGCTATACTCTCTTAAATTCAGAGTATACAAACAAATGCGTAAGGAGGAAAAATTTTTCCAATGGATTCCTAGAATACAAGTGGTATGTCCTATTTATAGGTTTGAAGTGCCTTGTCGAAGCACTTCTTCGGAATAGATTGAAACTGATTTGATTTGATCGGTTGTGAAGGAAGGGGCTTATCGGCTTTCGATATGTTGATTCGTCGTTTTGATCTGAAGATCACGTTGTTTCAGGCTGATCGGTGCGTATTTATATGTCGTTTCAAGATTCGATCTGCTGATTAGCGATCGGATGCGCTTACAAAGCGCCCATTGCGCCCTTTGCACATGCGCGTGCGCATGCATGGGGGTGATGCATAGCATCATCCTCAAGATCTTTACTTATGATGAGCCTAAATGCATAAGCATGGAAAGAGATTTCATATAAGGTGTTTCTATCTTTTTAGAACTTTTCATGTGGGACTAAAAAGATGTCACTAATTTCTCATTGAAACCAATGTATATAACCCAAGGATTAGTACAATCCATTTTTCCAACAATCTCACCTGTCATGTAGTAATTACCTTTTCATTCACTTTCCTTTAAGCCAAACCAGCATGCCGCACCACAATAATGGACTCATAAAGTTAACATGTACGAAAAATCCAATCCCCAATTACTGTCCAATCCTTCGCATTAACTAGTTTACTCTAACGAAAGTTCAGAAGAGAAGATATATCTCCAAAAAATTTCCAGCATCCATTGCCATATGTTTATGTATCTGATATTAAAAGAAAACAAACTAAAAGTGGACAATATTGAATCATTTAATCTTGCATGATGGTTGCTGTTACAGTTAATAGTGTCCCTGACGGCATTCAAACCTAGATTACTTCTCCAGTACATGGTAACAGAGGCACAGAAAACAATATTATCAAATAAACATCATTCAGCGCATAGAAGCCAAAGCTATACCAGGAAGATTGGAGACACCACTTAATTTGTTTCCTAAGCCACCAGCAAGACTAATGAAGGCACGTCAAGCATGTCTCTAAATATACAGTCAAAAATTTAATAGGGAATAATTATAGATTTTATGAAGTACTTCTGGATTGGAGCAAGCTCCTTTTTGTCAATCAAGCCAAACTGGTGCATCAAATGCATGCAAATGTCAGCAGACTAGAAGTTCTCTTTTGTTAATTTTATCGATTACTTTGCACCACGAATATAGAACTAACTCAAATCGAACAAAATATTATGCACTTTGCAGTAATAAATGTCTGAAACCTCCAACAATTAACATAAGTTCCTGAAAATCAGCATGGCATGCCATATGTCTTCCTCTGCAGAGTTCATGTTTCCAGTAGTTGGCCAAGAACTACAACTTAAATGAAGTCCTGATCCTACTCACACGTCTCCTGTACAAAGGGCATATCTTACAAGAAAATGAGCCAATTCAGACAGGAACTTGAACTTGGTCAAGTTTCCTGAAGAAGTGTTTCAATTTGTAGAAGAAAATGTAGTCGAGATCATTTAATAGAGGAATTACTAAAAATAAAACTTGACAGGACTAAATGAGCTAGTTGGCTAGGCAAACCTTATTCAAGAGTCATAGATTCGCATGGAAATTTTTTAGCAGGATGCTGACACATGATTTTGCTATCTACAGTAGCATTCCTACATGCAAGAATGGCTTCCACTTTCAACTGAGACCAACCCAGCTGTACTAGAAGATAGAGTAGGTTTAGCAATTATTTCACTAAACCATTCTATTCAAGGAAAAAAATTCATGAGGCTGCAAGAAGACACTTTTAGACCATGGTACAGCTGTTTTAACCCTGAATTTTTTGAGGCATTCCAAAAGGTACGATGAGTTCATTCCAATTAGTTGTTTCACTAAATATTTTAATTGAAGCCATCCCATTTTTACCATGGAATGGTGCATGCCACCGTTCCTCCCCATTCCAATACTTGAGATGGGAGTTGTCTTGAGATACACTGAGATATTAGGATGATGGCAAGATGATCCCATTCTCACATCACATGGAACGTCACGTCCCACAGAGATCTGAAACCATCGTTTATGATTTCTACTTCTGCAACAAGTGTGATACCCTATGCCAAAATTTGCTCCTTTAATTTCTGTACTCAAGAGCTTTACAGGGTCATTCCTGGCCCCTGGTGCACAAGCTTAAACTCTATCACTAACAGGTTAGGCTTTTATGTTTACACAAGGACCCTTTCTTTTAATAACTGACAGGCCAGGAAGCCAGTAGTTCATCAACGAGGACTGGTGTTATGTCAAAAGTCATCAGTAAAATTTTGAAGACTACTTGTCTCACAACTTAATCCACAAAGCCAACCTGACATTAATATTGATGGAATGAGGCCTGTTGATTGACAGTGCACCACAGACACTAGTACCAAGTTACTACAGGAATCCAGGTTTTTTATAACAAAGTGTATATAGTACAATGCTATTCATTTTAACTTTCTAATGATCATTGGGGCTTCAGCCTGCTGGACAACCATATTAAAGTTCCCACGGTATCAAACTTAATCTAGTGAAGAAAAGGGGTAACTTTGGATGTATTTAGCGCTTAGTTCTGCTTAACTGTTTAGAAATGTGCGTTCAAAGCTTTTTGACCAAAATTTCCAGTTACAATTTGGGACAATGTACGTGCTTTGGATGGAACAAATGGAACAACAATTTAGAATTAGTCTTAACATGTTTATTATGTGTATAATATTTTATCTGTCATTTTTTGATTCTATTAAGAAACATGATATACTGAGTTCAACAGAAGGAATGAATTTAGAAACAAGACACACACACATTCTTCATTGCAACTTTTCCCTCACTGCAGAATCGGCATTTTTATAACAATTTTTTGCCTAACATTTTTCATTCATTACAGTTTTCACTATTACATAATTATCCACAAATGAAAAGCCTAGACAGTTGTGGGTGAAACAATGACGAGATGCTTCTATAGAAAATATTGAAGAATAGCAATATAAACAGTGGAAATCCACTTAAGATGCTCCTTCACACACCAAATCAGAGAGACGCAGACCCCGTCTGTCACACTAAACTTGCTACCAAACCATGCAGGGATGAAGATATATTAGGAGTGGATCTTAGGTCTCGAAGGCATAGAAAGTTAATTACTTGGTCAAAAATTGCACACAGTTTTAATATCGATATTTGGTCAATAATTAATTATAAAGGAACTCATTAAGTCATTAACAGAGTTTAATGTTCAAAAACCTAAATTACTACATGCCATAAAAGAACATTACCTACCACACCATATGGTGGATCACGCCATATCTCAAGGAACTATCTAGGTGGCTAATTAGCAAGCCTCATTTTGACTTGCAGAGTAAGTCTACATTAAATGAAATAAATAGATTTTCATCATTAAATTCAAAATACTTGATAAGAGTAACATTAATGGAGCAATAAATATGTTCAATCAAGCACATTCAATTGAATAAATGGAGCATAAGTGGAAAAAAAAAAAAAATTACAATCCCATTCAGGAATTTAGGACATATAACACATTATAATTCACCCATGATAATGTGAATTTTCCTAGAACTTTCCTAGATTTGGCAAGCACACCATGTACCATATGTGCATCTAAAAATTTGTGAGTAGTGTGGTGATACTGAAATACCTAAGGATGGTGCACAACACCGCATTCATAATATATTGCCAAAAGGTGGTGAATATTACGAATGGCAAGCACATAATTTTGTGATCGACTAAACAAAGGAGCGTGTTTTACTTAACAGTGGAACTGGAAGGGATACTTATAAGTAGTCAGGTGCTCAAGCCAACAGGATGGCCTTGCACAATCCTAGTAGGGGCAGTCTTAATGTACTCCCACTTAAATTAAAGATGTTTGAACAAATTAAATAATCACATCATAAACTTAAGTTCAAATCTTGATTTTTTTCAACCGAGTTTATGGAGCTTCAGCTTTCACAGTTTCAGAACTTTCTCTCCCAGTTTTGGAGTTTCAACTAAGAAAACAATGAGAAAATTTCAAAAATTTTGAAAAAGCAGGAGAAAAATACAAAAGCCAAGAAAATATATTAGACAACATTTTAAGGGTATTTTGTTTGTTTAGGTTCTGGTATTCATGCAGTTTCGGCAAGTTTACGCTAAATTTCATATTACATACAAGAAAACTTAAGTACCTTGGCATTTGAGAGGGAGAGAGAGAGAGAGAGAGAGAGACATTGTTTATGTGTCGGTTGCTCAAAACTCTCTAGTTAGTAAGTTTGAAGCCCTTTGCCACTGTAAGAATCAAAATCTTATTCTATATTTTATAGTCAAACTAACAAATATATTTAATTATTATATTTTTGAGGCTAAGTGAGTATTAATCAATTGTATGTAATTTTAAAATGTTTTATTTATTTTATTTGAAAAAGAAGTTTCTTTAAAGACATTTGCTATAGTGCTTCAAAATTCTTTTTCTTTTCTTATTTATTTTTATATTTTTTATCATCATTTGATTTTTTTAAATGCATTAAATAAAATGAAAAGATAATCAGTTGAATTGGTAATGTACATTACTGGTGCATGTAAATAAAATAAAATAAATAAAATCTTGTTACAACCATAGAAATATAAGGATAAGAGAGAGAAGGATCAATTCACTGTGCTGATGAGGTGACATTGTTCTTAAAGAAGAGATAAAACTTCGTCCAAGTCGGATATACTTAATATTCTTTTCGTTTTCTTTGTAGCATTGGGAAAGTAAAATTAGAAAAGCAAGAGAGATGGTCAATTTTAAAGAGGCTCGAAGAAGGAAATCGAGGGTTTATTCAAAATAAAAAGATTATGAAACAAACAGGACAATCAATAAATCTAACAAAATATCATAAATAATCCTATTCTAATCAATGATAAAGATCATTTTAAAAATAATGAAGTAATGCTATAGCAAACCTCTTCTTTAAATTGCCTTGTACTCCATAATTCATAATACATTGCAATAAAGGCTTTTTTCATCCTTAGATCATCATGTTTCACGCTAATTATCAATTGCATCCTTTTAACTCGAAAAGGAAATCATCAAAAACCTCTCCTCACAGCATAGAAGCAGCAACAATTCCCACCTTTCCAATTCCCATAATAACCATAATTATATGCCTCCCTTGAAGGCATAAACCATGCTAAACTAATGTAGGAAAGAGATTCTGACATTGCTGGACTCTGGGTCCAAAAGAAAGTTCTCTTTGAGTTAGAATACTACGATTTTGTGCACGAGAAGAGTTTCACACATCCTATAATATAGCAAATTCATAGAGATTTATTGGTGAGCCAGAAATACTTATATAAACTTTCCTAACATAATATAGCAAATAAATCATAAACAATTTCTTCAGGAAGATCCGTTAGTATCTAATATACATCTAATATTATAATTTTATATTAATCTTTAAAACATATTCTATATCTAAAATATTTCTATATTTAAGATATATCTTTGGCACTTGCGTGTACTTGTGCATGCATTTCAACTAGTGCAATCATACTGGCCCAATCAATTCATTAATGGGGGTTGAAATTACATGGTCCAAAAACTCGAATGAAAATTCATTAGTAGCAAGTGATTTTGAGTTATAAGCAATTAAACTTTTTTTTTATCTAATGTGGGACTATCCTTGTAATAAACACTTAAATCTTTTCTTTGTCATTTGATACGAGATTATTTTTAGGGTATTATAATATCAATCTATTAGGGTATTATAATGCAAGCTAGCCAGAATTTATCCCAAGCCGGATTGTTGATGCTATAAGAGTGGTGGCTCCATGCCACGATAAAACTTTACCATCGTCTTATGGATAGCCTTTTCTTCTTATCCATGAACTACCACATACTCAAGTTAGCTCTGGTACCATTTGTAATGCCCCAGTCCCATTTACTGACCCAATTAATCTGTTAGTAAGTCAAAACCATATTGTTACTCAAAAATTTGAGTGGAAGTTAATTGGCAGCAAATGAACTTGAGTATTTGATATGAGGCTATTTGGATTAATTTCATAGTTTTGACTTTTTTTATTTATTTTACATGTAACTACCAACCAAACATCAACTCTCTATCTTTCTCATCCATTTCATCCTGAGGATTGGTCGGATGATGTACTAATATACTTAAAAATAAATAAAAATTTAAAATAAAGAAAAACCAACAATAAGAATGCGAGCACCAAAATAAGACTTTTCAAAGGAATATATGTGTGTGTATAAGGAATACATGTGTGTGTACACACACATTTTATTCTGGGACTGGTCAGATGATGTACTAATATACTTTAAAAAAATTAAAATAAAGGAAAACTGACAATAGGAATGTAAGCATCAAAATAAGACTTTTCAAAGGAATATGTATGTGTGTGTTGCTTCAGTTAATTAGAATCATCTAAAACGAGTGGGAACCACTGAAATTGGACCTAACGGGTCAAATCTATTGAAGCCATTGATTTAAAAGGTGGACAAGATATATAATTGGTCAACGGGCTCCTACATATACAGTTAGTAACCTTTAACTAGTTAAAAATAAATGAAATACATTAAAATACCATAAAAAGGGAACAATAATGATAATATTTTGTAGCAACATTAATAACAATGACAACTCAAGTTCTTGGTATTTAATAATTAATAGCATTATTTATAATGTGATTAAAACACTAATATTCTTAACACCCACATCCGGCCAATCTAAAACCTACATCCAACCTATCCATCAATTTTAACCTGCTCCATCTGCACCAAAAAAATGTAAGTGGGCAATGTATGTGGCCTAATAATCAGTGTTTTGAAAATCGGAAATACAATCGGTTCAATCGGAAACCGATTATCAATCCGATTCGAATTTATTATTAAAATTAACTTTTATTTGATCCAATGAAAACCAAAAAAATCCATTGAACCGACTGGATTTCGAACCGATCCAATCTGATTTTTAGATTTTTTAAAATTTTTTATTTGAATTGTATTTATATTTTATTATTTTATATTATTAAATTAAAAATTAATTATAATTATTCGGTTCGATCAAATCGGTTCATCCAGTCGAACCGATTGATCCATGATTCAAATGTTAAGCCGGTTCGTTGTCCGATTCAATTTTCAAAACATTGCTAATAATCCTAGACCAGCAGTTGCACAATGCCAACTGGATTGCCTTTTAGGTCCATATGCAACGCGACTGCATAAACTAACTGCAAATTGGCAATAAGGTTGATAGGCCCCTTTGATAATAATTTATTTTGCACGGAAGGTTTTAAACCAGGATTTATAGATAGATAAAAGTTATAAGATAGCTGTCAAATAAAATTTCTAGAATTGCTTCAACAATGTCGATCTATATCCTATTTTGATTAGGAGCTTGGTGAAGCATTTGGATTGCAAGAATCTTACAAGATGTTAGTGTAAATTCAATTGGTCCATCTATTAAGGTGAGATAAAATTTTAGCAAGTTAGTGTACAACATTTTCTTATCCTTGTCTTTCACATTGCATCAACATACAAATGCATGAGTTTGTTGTTTCATATATCTCAATTTTGGGAACCTCATTATGTCTATTATATGTAACTTTTGAATCACTTACACGTTATATTCATTCCATGATACTCTGCATGAGAATTTAATTTTGAATCACTGGGGAGATGGGACTGAAAGGGCACCGAGAGAGGGCCGGTGCCGAGGAATGGGAGGGATGCTGGGGTAGGGGAAGAAGATGAAAAGAAAAGGAGACAGAAGACAAAGGGGGAGATGCCGAGAAGAGGGAAGGGGAAGAGACAGGAAACAGAGGGCGGGCAGTGCCAAATAGAAGGAAGAAGATGGGTGGTGCCGGAGAGGAGATGATGGGATGGGAGAGGAGGGGGCCGGGAGGAGGGTGCGAAGAGAAAAGGTGAAAAGATAGTTTAGAATTTTTTTTTAAAAAGAGAGGGTACTGAGTAGAAAATACGATACAAATAAAAATTCCCGCTTCCAAGTGATCTTTGATCTTGACCGTCGGATGGATGGATGGCTGAGATGCACAAAAAGCCGCCCTAAAGAGGATGAGAAATATGGAGCGACGGGCGATGCAACAAACGAAACCCTTTTCTTCTCCCCGATTTCAAACCGGCGCACTTTTCTTCCCAATTCTCTCAGCCGTCTCTCTCCTCGCCAGATATCTCCCATCCTTTCGATCTCCACTTCATCCCCTCTTCTTCTCTCTTCTCCCGACTTTTTACGCCCAATTTCCACCGGTGATGCTTCGACCTGAGAGCCTCGCGGGACTCGTCGCTGTTTTCTTTTCTCTTTCTTTTGCTGCCTTCCTCCTCCTCTTCTCCTTCTTCTTTTATTCCTAAGCCGGAGGTGGAGCCCTGCTGTTCCAGAGCCACGGCCACCACCCGGAGCCTTATACTCATCCACGTTCTTTCTCTCGGCCTTCGAGTTCTCTGCGCACCGAAGTTTAGGGGTTTTGAGATTGTCGAAGCCCAATCTCAAGCCAGGTATGGAGGATTCATCTCTGATTCTTTGAAGGGTTAAGTCAATGTTTTCTTTGTGATTCTGTGGATTTATTTTTTCGATTATGTGGTTTGTTTTAGGATTTTTTTTTCTTGATTTGTTTAATTCTCTCCGATTTACAGAAATTTCTTAGAAGTTGGTTTCTTGGTGGGTTTCCTGTTAAGCGAATTGGGAATTAGGGTTTTTTTTTTTTTCGGTATATATCTTTGGAATCTGTTTTGATTTGTTCTTCGCCACAAAAGTTTTTTATTCGTAGGTTTTTTTTGATAGCTATGATGTGATGGATCTGCTATTGTTTGATAATTAATACCTTAAATTAGGTTGAGTAAACAATTTATTTCACGGTTCAACTAGTTGCAATTGGAGTTTGCAACTGATTAATATAAGAATTGGTGTTGAGACATGTTAATTTCTTGTATTTTTATTGCGTTGATACGTATTCGATTGAAGTTTGTCCGAAACAAAGCAAAGGAAAGAAAAAAAAAAAAGAAATGAGTGAGTACCACTCTTTGCGCAATGCAAAGAAGGAATCAAATTCTAGATGAATTTGATACAATACAGAAGCTTTTGCTACGGTTCTGAAATGAATTGAGTTAAAACATCACAGCTTCCTCAGAGAGCTTCTCCCTTGAATTTTTACTTACAATACAGAGAGCTTCCAGTACCTACAAGGTGCGCAGGAGGCGGTGGGGGCTAGGCATAGGGAGAAGGCTTCAAGCCTTCCATAATTGTAGAGCATAACTCTACTGTTTATAGACTTCACGACCATTCTCTTGGGACTAAATTCTTGGTTGGATTAGTGCAAGCGAGAAGCAACTTCCAAAGATCGTGATTGGTAGGAAGAGATTTCAATGTCACCAGTAGTCCGATAGAACAGATAATCCGTGATGTAGAGAGATACTATCACCTCCATATCCTTCAATTAAGTCCTTATTGAATGACTTGTTCCTTGCTTCCTTTCAAAAGGCTTTGCTTCCTTTCAGAAGGCTTTGTCTAGCTTGCTGCTAGTTTGCTGCTAGTCATGTCTTTTTCTAATAGACACGGTAAATTCTTGTGGCTCCACTTGGCTTGCTTGCTGCTAGTCAGAAATATTATTTTTTTGGAAACATACGATAAATTCATAAGGATCTCTTTAACTAGGTTGCTGCTAGTTATAAATATTAATTTTTTCTGGAAAGCACTCATGTGGCTCCAGAACTTGAATAGCTTGCTGCCGGTCTTAAATAATGTTTTCCCTATAACTCATGCAATCTGGGAATAAATGGACTACAGCTTCAGCTAACCCCAAGAGACAATCAAATTGTCCATCAGCAAGCATTTTGAGTAGCAGCAGCGAAAGATAATGGCTGAATTCACAAAGGAGTTTAACGTGCAAGTGGCAAGGAACATCCGTTATTGGATAGATTATAAAAGGTTTATTCAAAAATTACACGAACTCTTGCATGACCTATCTCGGGTGGGTCATCCATAGGGTCTTCCTGTGCTCCCCCTTCAGCGCAAACCATCTAACGGTTGTTAGACATCGTACTACGAACGAACTCTGTTGCGATCACGCTCAGGATTCGACGGGACAATCTATATTTGGACGGCTTTCGAGCGAAAGATTTCGACCAATGGTTCGAGTTTGGGTTTCGAGGTTCTTTACATGTATGCGAGTTTAATATAAATTTAATGTAAGCAATGTGATTATTAATTACATTATTATACCGGTTTAATTTAAATGTTTATAATTTTATTTTAAAAAAATTATCGTTAAAGATGCCGACGCTATTGTAAGCGTTGGCAAAATTATAGCGCCGGCGCTTTAAATAGCTGCAAATTTATAATTCGACTCTTTAACAAGCGTCGAGAAAAATAACTGTGTTGACGCTTTTTAAAGCATTGGATTATTACTTTGCCGACGCGTTTTAAAGTCGGCAAAGTAACTTGCCGACGCTTACAATAGCGTTGGCAAAGGATTTGCCGACGCTTTAAAATGTGTCTGCACAGTTATTTTTCCCAACTCTTTTAAAACGCATCGGCAATTTTCTTGCCACCTAGCAACGCTTTAAAAAGCGTCAAAAGGCCATTTCCCGACACTAAAAAAGCGTTGAAAAATAACTTTAAAAGTGTTGCCATCCCTTAAATTTATTGTAGTGCGAGGTTGCCTGGCTTCTCACCTTCGATGCTGTCGACGCTCACATAGAATAAATTGTAATAAATAATTACATATAAGTCCCTCGACTCATCTCTGACAAAAGTGCCATCATGGTGAGTATGAATCATCCGATAAAACTCCATCTTACCGGGTTTCTGCTCATGCTCATCCATCTACAAGAAAAATTACATTTTTGTAAAACTGAATTTAATATTGATCAAGCTAGTTGCATGCAAAAAGTTTTCAACATTTACTTGGGTACATTATAAAAGGTTCATTCAAAAATTGCGCGAACTCTTGCACGACCCATCTCGAGTGGGTCGTCCACAGGGTCTTCTCGTGCTCCCCCCAGCGCAAAGCGTCCAACAGGTGGTTCGACATCGTATTGCGAATGAACTCTGTTGCGATCAGGCTCAGGATTCGACGGGACAATCTCTATTTGGACGGCTTTCGAGCGGAAGATTCCGACTAGTGGTTCAAGTTCGGGTTCCAAGGTTCTTTACATCTATGCGATGATGAATACACCTTGGCTTCGACGGCAGCTACCTCGATTTGGAACGCGTTGGAGGACCGATGGCTAAAATAAAACTTAGCCAGTGGGAACTCGTGCATGCTGTAGAGGTGCTCGTTGACTCTATGAGTACCCAACAAGATAGGGCGCAGTCACTGATCGTCGTGATTCAGATGATTTGCAAATCGATTAGATTTCAAAGTATCTGAAACGAACTTACTAACAATTTCCTTAGCGGAATGCAAACCGATCGTAAGATACTGGCATTGGAGAATGGCTGGGGATATCTCTCCGCCCAGTTGCTGCATCCGTATTCCCATGATATCTATCGTGGCATTGTTATCGGCGAGCAGCAACTGGGCGGAGAGCTATCCCTAGCCATTCTCCAATGCCAGCATCTTACGGTCGGCTTGCATTCCGCTGAGGAAATTGTTGGCAAGTTCGTTGCAGATCCTTTGGAATCTAATCGATTTAGATCATCTGAATCACAACGATCAGTGACTGCGCCCTGTCTTGCTGGGTACTTGTGGAGTTAACGAGCATCTCTACAGCATGCACGAGTTCCCACTGGCTAAGTTTTATTTTAGCCCTTGGTCCTCCAACGCGTTCCAAGTCGAGGTAGCTGCCGTCGAAGCCCAAGAAGGTGGATTCATCATCGCATAGATGTAAAGAACCTCGGAACCCGAACTCGAACCATTGGTCGGAATCTTCCGCTCAAAAGCCGTCCAAGTAGAGTTTGTCCCGTCGAATTCTGAGCTTGATCGCAACAGAGTTCGTTCGCAGTACAATGTTGAACCACCTGTTGGGTGGTTTGTGCTGAGGGGGGAGCACGGGAAGACCCTGTGGACGACCCTCCCGAGATGGGTCGTGCAAGAGTTCGCGCAATTTTTGAATGAACCTTTTATGATCTACCCAAGTAAATGTTAAAAACTTTTTGCATGCAATTAGCTTGATCAATATTAAATTCAGTTTTGCAAAAAATTAATTTTTCTTGTAGATGGATGAGTATGGGTGAAAACCCGTTGAGGTGGAGTTTTACCGGATGACTCATACTCACCATTATGATACTTTTGTAATTATTTATTACAATTTATTCTTTGTGAGCGTCAACGGCATCGACGGTGAGAAGCTAGGCAACCTCGCACTACAGTAAATTTAAGGGATGACAACGCTTTTAAAGTTATTTCTCGATACTTTTTTAGCGTCGGAAAATGGCCTTTCGACGCATTTTAAAGCATTGCTAGGTGGCGAAAAAAATAAAAAGCGTCGGAAAAAATAACTGTGCCGACGCTATTGGTTACTTTGCCGACGCTTTAAAATGCATCGGCAAAGTAATAATCCGATGCTTTAAAAAGCATCGGCACAGTGATTTTTTTTCGACGCTTGTTAAAATTAGAATTATAATTTTGCCGAGCTGTTTAAAGCGTCAGCACTATAATTTTGCCGACGCTTACAATAGCGTCGCATCTCCAATGATAATTTTTTTAAAAAAATAAAATTACAAACATTTAAATTAAACATGTATAATAATGTAATTAATAATCGCATTGCTTACATTAAATTTATATTAAACTACAATGCAATCATAACAAACATAAAATCATATTGCATACATTCTTAAAATTCAAATTAAAATTTCAAATATAAATTTCATTACAATCAATTAATAGAGTTATAATTTAAAGTTTAACAAAATTTAAAAATACATAAAATGGAAGATCTAAAATAAAAGTAGGCGTGGTCAATGATATGTAGGAGGAAGATCGTCACCCTGTCCGCTCCGATCTGATGCTCCAGAAGCCTATAAGAATAATTAAAAAGTTTAATTTGCTTAACTATCAATTACAATATATTAGATAATATATATAATATATATTTAATAATATATGTATTTATCTGGTGTGGAACAAATATGTGCACGATAGATGTAAGCCGCTCAATGTGCTCTCATATAATCCATCGCTGCTTTATCGGTGGCACTCCTCCGTTGCATCTCCTCCATCGCTGCATCTTGTACGATACTCTTCCGTCGCATCTCCTCAATCTCATGCTCAATTCTGCGAACACTATCTGCAACATCTACAGCATCACGTTTATGTCTAGTAATATCAGATAACTGAGTGGGGTGACTCCAACTCCATAACCCCTCATTCGACCATAGAGCTCCGGCCCTATCAGTTCCGTAAATACCTCGGCCTCAATGCGACTACTCTGTGTAGATGCTGTAGACTCATCGACATGTTCAGCAATACGAGCTGTAGCTTTTTCCTGTATTAATTAAAAAAAATTAGTTAGATCTTACTGAATAACAAAATCAAATTAAAATCGTTGCATGAAATAAATTGTAATAAATAATTACATATAAGTCCCTCGACTCATCTCTGATAAAAGTGCCATCATGGTGAGTATGAGTCATCCGGTAAAACTCCATCTCACCGGGTTTTCGCCCATGCTCATCCATCTAAAAGAAAAATCAAATTTTTGTAAAACTGAATTTAATATTGATCAAGCTAGTTGCATGTAAAAAGTTTTCAACATTTACTTGGGTAGATTATAAAAGGTTCATTCAAAAATTGCGCGAACTTTTGCACGACCCATCTCGGGTGGGTCGTCCACAGGGTCTTCTCGTGCTCCCCCCTCAACACAAACCACCAACAGGTGGTTCGACATCGTACTGCGAATGAGAACTCTGTTGCGATCAGGCTCAGGATTCGAAGGGACAATATCTATTTGGACGGCTTTCGAGTTGAAGATTCCGATCAGTGGTTCGAGTTCAGATTCGAGGTTCTTTATCTATGCGATGATGAATCCACCTTCTTGGGCTTCGACGATAGCTACCTCGACTCGGAATGCGTTGGAGGACCGAGGGCTAAAATAAAGCTTAGCCAGTGGGAACTCGTGCATGCTGTAAAGGTGCTCGTTAACTCCATGAGTACCCAGCAAGATAGGGTGCAGTCACTGATTGTCGTGATTCAGATGATCTGCGAATCGATTAAATTCCAAAGTATCTGCAACGAACTTGCGAACAATTTCCTAAGCGGAATACAAACCGATCGTAAGAGGCAGACATTGGAGAATGGCTAGGGATACCTCTCTGTCTAGTTGCTGCATCCATATTCCCATGATATCTAGCATGACATTGTTATCGGCGAGCAGCAACTGGGCGGAGAGCTATCCCCAGCCATTCTCCAATGCCAGCATCTTACGTTCGGCTTGCATTCCGCTGAGGAAATTGTTGGCAAGTTTGTTGCAGATCTTTGGAATCTAATCGATTCGCATATCATCTAAATCACGATGATCAGTGACTGCACCCCGTCTTGCTGGGTACTCGTAGAGTTAACGAGCACCTCTACAGCATGCATGCATGAGTTCCCACTGGCTAAGTTTTATTTTAGCCCTTGGTCCTCCAACGCGTTCCAAGTCGAGATAGCTGCCGTCGAAGCCCAAGAAGATGGATTCATCATCGCATAGATGTAAAGAACCTCGGAACCCGAACTCGAACCACTGGTCGGAATCTTTCGCTTAAAAGCCATCCAAATAGAGTTTGTCCCATCGAATTCTAAGCCTGATCGCAATAGAGTTCGTTCGCAGTACGATGTCGAACCACCTGTTGGGTGGTTTGCGTTGAGGGGGGAGCACGGGAAGACCCTGTGGACGACCCTCCCGAGATGGGTCATGCAAGAGTTCGCGCAATTTTTGAATGAACCTTTTATGATCTACCCAAGTAAATGTTGAAAACTTTTTGCATGCAATTAGCTTGATCAATATTAAATTCAGTTTTACAAAAATTTAATTTTTCTTGTAGATGGATGAGCATGGGCGGAAACCCGTTGAGGTGGAATTTTACCGAATGACTCATACTCACCATGATGGCACTTTTGTCAGAGATGAGTCAAGGGACTTATATGTAATTATTTATTATAATTTATTCTATGTGAGCGTCAACGGCATCGACGGTGAGAAGCTAGGCAACCTCACACTACAGCAAATTTAAGGGATGACAACGCTTTAAAGTTATTTCTCGACACTTTTTTAGCGTCAGGAAATGGCTTTCGACGCATTTTAAAGCATTGCTAGGTGGCGAAAAAATAAAAAGTGTCGGAAAAAATAACTGTGCGACGCATTTTAAAACGCGTCGGCAAATTACTTTGCCGACGCTATTGGTTACTTTGCCGATGCTTTAAAATGCGTCGGTAAAGTAATAATCTGATGCTTTAAAAAGCGTCGGCACAGTTATTTTTTTTCGACGCTTGTTAAAGCATCGGGATTATAATTTTGCCGAGCTGTTTAAAGCATCAGCACTATAATTTTGCCGACGCTTACAATAACATCGGCATCTCCAACGATAATTTTTTAAAAAAAATAAAATTACAAACATTTAAATTAAGCATGTATAATAATGTAATTAATAATCGCATTGCTTACATTAAATTTATATTAAACTACAATGCAATCATAACAAACATAAAATCACATTGCATACATTCTTAAAATTCAAATTAAAATTTTAAATATAAATTTCATTACAATCAATTAAGAGAGTTATAATTTAAAGTTTAACAAAACTTAAAAATACATAAAATGGAAGATCTAAAATAAAATTAGGCGAGGTCAATGATATGTAGGAGGAAGATCGTCACCCTGTCTGTTACAATCTGATGCTCCAGAAGCCTATAAGAATAATTAAAAAAGTTTAATTTGCTTAACTATCAATTACAATATATTAGATAAATAATTGATATAATATAAGAATATATATTTAATAATATATGTATTTATCTGGTGTGTAACAAACATGTGTACGATAGATGTAAGCCGCTCAATGTGCTCAATCTGATGCTCCAGAAGCCTATAAGAATAATTAAAAAAGTTTAATTTGCTTAACTATCAATTACAATATATTAGATAAATAATTGATATAATATAAGAATATATATTTAATAATATGTATTTATCTGGTGTGTAACAAACATGTGTACGATAGATGTAAGCCGCTCAATGTGCTCTCATATAATCCATCGCTGCTTTATCGGCAGCACTCATCCGTTGCATCTCCTCCATCGCTGCATCTTGTACGATACTCCTCCGTCGCATCTCCTCAATCTCATGCTCAATTCTGCGAACACCATATGCAACATCTACAGCATCACATTTATGTCTAGTAATATTAGATAACTGAGTGGGGGTGACTCCAACTCCATAACCCCTCATTCGACCATAGAGCTCTGGCCCTATCAGTTCCGTAAATACCTCGGCCTCAATGCGACTACTCTGTGTAGATGCTGTAGATTCATCGACATGTTCAGCAATACGAGCTGTAGCTTTTTTCTGTATTAATTTAAAAAAATTAGTTAGATCTTACTGAATAACAAAATCAAATTAAAATCGTTGCATGAAATAAATTGTAATAAATAATTACATATAAGTCCCTCGACTTATCTCTGACAAAAGTGCCATCATGGTGACTATGAATCATCCAGTAAAACTCCACCTTACCGGGTTTCTGCTCATGCTCATCCATCTACAAGAAAAATTACATTTTTGTAAAACTGAATTTAATATTGATCAAGCTAGTTGCATGCAAAAAGTTTTCAACATTTACTTGGGTAGATTATAAAAGGTTCATTCAAAAATTGCGCGAACTCTTGCACGACCCATCTCGAGTGGGTTGTCCACAGGGTCTTCTCGTACTCCCCCCTCAGCGCAAAGCGCCCAACAGGTGTTTTGACATCGTATTGCGAATGAACTCTGTTGCGATCAGGCTCAGGATTTGACGGGACAATCTCTATTTGGACGGCTTTCGAGCGGAAGATTCCGACTAGTGGTTCAAGTTCGGGTTCCAAGGTTCTTTACATCTATGCGATGATGAATACACCTTAGGCTTCGACGGTAGCTACCTCGATTTGGAACGCATTGGAGGACCGATGGTTAAAATAAAACTTAGCCAGTGGGAACTCGTGCATGCTGTAGAGGTGCTCGTTGACTCCATGAGTACCCAACAAGATAGGGCAGTCACTGATCGTCGTGATTCAGATGATTTGCAAATCGATTAGATTTCAAAGTATCTGAAACGAACTTACTAACAATTTCCTCAGCGGAATGCAAACCGATCGTAAGATACTAGCATTGGAGAATGGCTGGGGATATCTCTCCGCCCAGTTGCTGCATCCATATTCTCATGATATCTATCGTGGCATTGTTATCGACGAGCAGCAACTGGGCGGAGAGCTATCCCTAGCCATTCTCCAATGCCAGCATCTTACGGTCGGCTTGCATTCCGTTGAGGAAATTGTTGGCAAGTTCGTTGCAGATCCTTTGGAATCTAATCTTTTCGTAGATCATCTGAATCACAACGATCAGTGACTGTGCCCTGTCTTGCTGGATACTTGTGGAGTTAACGAGCATCTCTACAGCATGCACGAGTTCCCACTGGCTAAGTTTTATTTTAGCCCTTGGTCCTCCAACGCGTTCCAAGTTGAGGTAGCTGCCGTCGAAGCCCAAGAAGGTGGATTCATCATCGCATAGATGTAAAGAACCTCGGAACCCAAACTCGAACCATTGGTCGGAATCCAAGTAGAGTTTGTCCCGTCGAATTCTGAGCCTGATCGCAACAGAGTTCGTTCGCAGTACAATGTCGAACCACCTGTTGGGTGGTTTGCGCTGAGGGGGGAGCACGGGAAGACCCTGTGGACGACCCTCCTGAGATGGGTCGTGCAAGAGTTCGCGCAATTTTTGAATGAACCTTTTATGGTCTACCCAAGTAAATATTAAAAACTTTTTGCATGCAATTAGCTTGATCAATATTAAATTCAGTTTTGCAAAAAATTAATTTTTCTTGTAGATGGATGAGCATGGGCGAAAATCCGTTGAGATGGAGTTTTACCGGATGACTCATACTCACCATGATGGTACTTTTGTAATTATTTATTACAATTTATTCTTTGTGAGCGTCAACGGCATCGACGGTGAGAAGCTAGGCAACCTCGCACTACAGCAAATTTAAGGGATGACAACGCTTTTAAAGTTATTTCTCGACACTTTTTTAGTGTTGGGAAATGGCCTTTTGATGCATTTTAAAGCATTGCTAGGTGGCGAAAAAAATAAAAAGCGTCGGAAAAGATAACTGTGCCGGCGCTATTGGTTACTTTGCCGACGCTTTAAAATGCGTCGGCAAAGTAATAATCCGATGCTTTAAAAAGCATCGAACAGTTATTTTTTTTCGACGCTTGTTAAAGCATTAGAATTATAATTTTGCCGAGCTGTTTAAAGCGTCAGCACTATAATTTTGCCGACGCTTACAATAGCGTCGGCATCTCCAACGATAATTTTTTTAAAAAAATAAAATTACAAACATTTAAATTAAACATATAAATAATGTAATTAATAATCGCATTGCTTACATTAAATTTATATTAAACTACAATACAATCATAACAAACATAAAATCATATTGCATACATTCTTAAAATTCAAATTAAAATTTCAAATATAAATTTCATTACAATCAACTAATAGAGTTATAATTTAAAGTTTAACAAAATTTAAAAATACATAAAATGGAAGATCTAAAATAAAAGTAGGCGTGGTCAATGATATGTAGGAGGAAGATCGTCACCCTGTCCGCTCCGATCTGATGCTCCAGAAGCCTATAAGAATAATTAAAAAAGTTTAATTTGCTTAACTATCAATTACAATATATTAGATAAATAATTGATATAATATAAGAATATATATAATATATATTTATCTGGTGTGGAACAAATATGTGCACGATAGATGTAAGCCGCTCAATGTGCTCTCATATAATCCATCACTGCTTTATCGGTGGCACTCCGTTGCATCTCCTCCATCGCTGCATCTTGTACGATACTCTTCCGTCGCATCTCCTCAATCTCATGCTCAATTCTGCGAACACTATCTGCAACATCTACAGAATCACGTTTATGTCTAGTAATATTAGATAACTGAGTGGGGGTGACTCTAACTCCATAACCCCTCATTCGACCATAGAGCTCCGGCCCTATCAGTTTTGTAAATACATCGACCTCAATGCGACTACTCTGTGTAGATGCTGTAGACTCATCGACATGTTCAGCAATACGAGCTGTAGCTTTTTCCTGTATTAATTAAAAAAAATAGTTAGATCTTACTGAATAACAAAATCAAATTAAAATTGTTGCATGAAATAAATTGTAATAAATAATTACATATAAGTCCCTCGACTCATCTCTGATAAAAGTGCCATCATGGTGAGTATGAGTCATCCGGTAAAACTCCATCTCACCGAGTTTTCGCCCATGCTCATCCATCTAAAAGAAAAATCAAATTTTTGTAAAACTAAATTTAATATTGATCAAGCTAGTTGCATGTAAAAAGTTTTCAACATTTACTTGGGTAGATTATAAAAGGTTCATTCAAAAATTGCGCGAACTTTTGCACGACCCATCTCGGGTGGGTCGTCCACAGGGTCTTCTCGTGCTCCCCCTCAATGCAAACCATCCAACAGGTGGTTTGACATCGTACTGCGAACGAGAACTCTGTTGCGATCAGGCTCAGGATTCGAAGGGACAATATCTATTTGGACGGCTTTCGAGTTGAAGATTCCGATCAGTGGTTCGAGTTCAGATTCCGAGGTTTTTACATCTATGCGATGATGAATCCACCTTCTTGGGCTTCGACGACAGCTACCTCGACTCAGAATGCATTGGAGGACCGAGGGCTAAAATAAAGCTTAGCCAATGGGAACTCGTGCATGCTGTAAAGGTGCTCGTTAACTCCACGAGTACCCAGCAAGATAGGGTGCAGTCACTGATTGTCGTGATTCAGATGATCTGCGAATCGATTAAATTCCAAAGTATCTGCAACGAACTTGCGAACAATTTCCTAAGCGGAATACAAACCGATCGTAAGATGCTGACATTGGAGAATGGCTAGGGATACCTCTCTGTCTAGTTGCTGCATCCATATTCATGTGATATCTAGCGTGGCATTGTTATCGGCGAGCAGCAACTGGGCGGAGAGCTATCCCCAGCCATTCTCCAATGCCAGCATCTTACATTCGTCTTGCATTCCGCTGAGGAAATTATTGGCAAGTTCGTTGCAGATCCTTTGGAATCTAATCGATTCGCATATCATCTAAATCACGACGATCAGTGACTGCACCCCGTCTTGCTGGGTACTCATGGAGTTAACGAGCACCTCTACAGCATGCATGAGTTTCCACTGGCTAAGTTTTATTTTAGCCCTTGGTCCTCCAATGTGTTCCAAGTCGAGATAGCTGCCGTCGAAGCCCAAGAAGATGGATTCATCATCGCATAGATGTAAAGAACCTCGAAACCCGAACTCGAACCACTGGTCGGAATCTTTCGCTTAAAAGCCATCCAAATAGAGTTTGTCCCATCGAATTCTGAGCCTGATCGCAATAGAGTTCGTTCGCAGTACGATGTCGAACCACCTGTTGGGTGGTTTGCATTGAGGGGGGAGCACAGGAAGACCCTGTGGACGACCCTCCCGAGATGGGTCGTGCAAGAGTTCGCGCAATTTTTGAATGAACCTTTTATGATCTACCCAAGTAAATGTTGAAAACTTTTTGCATGCAATTAGCTTGATCAATATTAAATTCAATTTTGCAAAAATTTAATTTTTCTTATAGATGGATGAGCATGGGCGAAAACCCGTTGAGGTGGAGTTTTACCGGATGACTCATACTCACCATGATGGCACTTTTGTCAGAGATGAGTCGAGGGACTTATATGTAATTATTTATTACAATTTATTCTATGTGAGCGTCAACGGCATCGATGGTGAGAAGCTAGGTAACCTCGCACTACAGCAAATTTAAGGGATGACAATGCTTTTAAAGTTATTTCTTGACACTTTTTTAGCGTCGGGAAATGGCCTTTCGACGCATTTTAAAGCATTGCTAGGTGGCGAAAAAAATAAAAAGTGTCAGGAAAAATAACTGTGCGACGCGTTTTAAAACACGTCGGCAAATTACTTTGCCGACGCTATTGGTTACTTTGCCGATGCTTTAAAATGCATCGGTAAAGTAATAATCCGATGCTTTAAAAAGCGTTGGCACAGTTATTTTTTTCGACGCTTGTTAAAGCATCAGGATTATAATTTTGCCGAGCTGTTTAAAGCGTCAGCACTATAATTTTGCCGATGCTTACAATAGCATCGGCATCTCCAACGATAATTTTTTAAAAAAAATAAAATTACAAACATTTAAATTAAACATGTATAATAATGTAATTAATAATCGCATTGCTTACATTAAATTTATATTAAACTACAATGCAATCATAACAAACATAAAATCACATTGCATACATTCTTAAAATTCAAATTAAAATTTCAAATATAAATTTCATTACAATCAATTAAGAGAGTTATAATTTAAAGTTTAACAAAACTTAAAAATACATAAAATGGAAGATCTAAAATAAAATTAGGCGAGGTCAATGATATGTATGGGGAAGATCGTCACCCTGTCCGCTACAATCTGATGCTCCAGAAGCCTATAAGAATAAAAAAAGTTTAATTTGCTTAACTATCAATTACAATATATTAGATAAATAATTGATATAATATAAGAATATATATTTAATAATATATGTATTTATCTGGTGTGTAACAAACATGTGTACGATAGATGTAAGCCGCTCAATGTGCTCTCATATAATCCATCGCTGCTTTATCGGTAGCACTCATCCGTTGCATCTCCTCCATCGCTGCATCTTGTACGATACTCCTCCGTCGCATCTCCTCAATCTCATGCTCAATTCTGCGAACACCATATGCAACATCTATAGCATCACGTTTATGTCTAGTAATATTAGATAACTGAGTGGGGGTGACTCCAACTCCATAACCCCTCATTCGACCATAGAGCTCTGGCCCTATCAGTTTCGTAAATACCTCGGCCTCAATGCGACTACTCTGTGTAGATGCTGTAGATTCATCGACATGTTCAGCAATACGAGTTGTAGCTTTTTCCTGTATTAATTTTAAAAAATTAGTTAGATCTTACTGAATAACAAAATCAAATTAAAATCGTTACATGAAATAAATTATAATAAATAATTATATATAAGTCCCTCGACTTATCTCTAACAAAAGTGCCATCATGGTGAGTATGAGTCATCCGGTAAAACTCCACCTCATCGGGTTTTCGCCCATGCTCATCCATCTACAAGAAAAATCAAATTTTTGTAAAACTGAATTTAATATTGATCAAGCTAGTTGCATGTAAAAAGTTTTCAACATTTACTTGGGTAGATTATAAAAGGTTCATTCAAAAATTGCGCGAACTCTTGCACGACCCAACTCGGGTGGGTCGTCCACAGGGTCTTCCCGTGCTCCCCCCTCAACGCAAACCGCCCAACAGGTGGTTTGACATCGTACTGCGAACGAGAACTTGTTGCAATCAGGCTCAGGATTCGAAGGGACAATATCTATTTGGACGGCTTTCGAGTTGAAGATTTCGATCAGTGGTTCGAGTTCGCGTTCCGAGGTTCTTTACATCTATGCGATGATGAATCCACCTTCTTGAGCTTCGACGGCAGCTACCTCGACTTGGAACGCGTTGGAGGATCGAGGGATAAAATAAAACTTAGCTAGTGGGAACTCGTGCATGCTGTAGAGGTGCTCGTTCACTCCATGAGTACCCAGCAAGATGGGGTGCAGTCACTGATCGTCGTGATTCAGATGATCTGCGAATTGATTAGATTCCAAAGGATCTGCAACAAACTTGCGAACAATTTCCTAAGCGGAATGCAAACCAATCGTAAGATGCTGACATTGGAGAATGGCTAGGGATACCTCTCCGTCCAGTTGCTGCATCTGTATTCCCGTGATATCTAGCATGTCATTGTTATCGGCGAGCAGCAACTGGGCGGAGAGCTATCCACAGCCATTTTCCAATGCCAGCATCTTACGGTCGACTTGCATTTCGTTGAGGAAATTGTTGGCAAGTTCGTTGCAGATCCTTTGGAATCTAATCGATTCGCATATCATCTGAATCACGATGATCAGTGACTGCGCCCCGTCTTGCTGGGTACTCGTGGAGTTAACGAGCACCTCTACAACATGCACGAGTTCCTACTTGTTAAGTTTTATTTTAGCCCTCGGTCCTCTAATGCGTTTAAAGTCGAGGTAGCTGCCGTCGAAGCCAAGAAGGTGGATTCATCATCGCATAGATGTAAAGAATCTTGGAACCCGAACTCGAACAACTGGTGACTTTTAAGCTCGTCATCGCATAGATGTAAAGAATCTTAGGGTATTTTTTGCTCGAGGAGGAATATATGCCTTCTAAGCTAAAAGAGAAGAAGAGATAAATGTCAAAGCTTTAATTGTATCCTTTAATATATTTTTGATAGCTAAGAAGAAGCATTAATTAATTAGACTTGATTAGTATATGTAGCGCTTAAGATGCATTTCTTTGGGGTATGTGGAAAAAGTGAAGAAAGAATTTAACTATTTTTATTTTTTTTAGTATTGCTTAAAAATTCAAGCCACATAGCAATTTGTTAGATTTTATCTTGAAATTCACAAGCTCAATGAGGACATGTTGTCACATATATAGAAAATACGAGTCTTAGTCCATATAGTATACTGTAAATTCCTTCTCTATATAAATATATAATTATGACCTCTAGGGTAACTTAGAGCATCATTAAAAAAAATTTAATACATAGATTCTATTGGGTATAAGTGGATTTAAGATTCTACTGCGAACGCAAGGAACACGACCAGTTGACCGGAGTTTTAGACTTAATAATATCTAAGATAAGATACATGGAGGAGTCACCTTCAACTTATTACTAGCATCAAACTCATTTAATTATGTATAGATCGACGCACATCTTTATTTTGGCTGATCGCATCCTCATAAATTTAGGGCTTATCATTTAAGCGCTCATTTATGAACTTTGAATACGACTGATTTACATACGGTTGGATTCAGCTAACAGACGACAATTCAGCACAAGTGAAAAAGAAGAAGAAAAACTTCTCTCTCATTGCAAATAAAAGTCTAGATTCCAAGGGAGTCACCTTCGAAGTACATTCATCACCAAGCATTTTGAAAACATTTATACCTTAGATCCATGCATCAGTCCTTTATGATAGACACTGGATTTCCTTGAAATACTAGCTGTCATCAAATTCATCCAGGAGGGAATGGTTTCACATGAGAGGGATAATAAGTCTCCGTCAGCGATATAGACTCTTATGTTTGTTAAATCTGTGTCCAGTTTTAGTTTTTTTTTTTTTTTTTTGGTACAAATGGATGATCACATTGATCTAGCGTGAGTCAACCCTGAGAGATCAGAAAATAAAATCTGTTTGAGTACAAAAGGGCAGGGATCATCCTGCTTCCAACTCCAAATCCTAGATTGATAAGCCATCAAGCCCGCAATCCAATCTGCCGCAGAATTGGCTTTCTGGTAGACATGATGGATATGAACTCGGTGAGCTTCCTGAAGGATGACCCAGATGTCATGTAGCAGAGGGTTGAAAGCAATCTGATCACCATTGTCCTGCTGGAGCCAGCGGATAACAGTGAGCGAATCCCCCTCAATAAGGAGACAGTGAGCACGAAGAATCTGAGTGGCATAGGATATACTAGCCCAAGCTGCATACAACTTAGCCAGCGGGACAGAACAATCCAGGAGGCCAAGGCCGCCAGCAGCCAACATAGCACCATCAAACCCACGGATAATAAAAGCTGACCCGACAAGTCTGCCATGAACACTACCGTCAAAATTGATTTTAACAAACCCTTGGGGTGGGGGCTCCCAAGAAATAAAAACCGTATGCCGATTCGCTGCCAAAGAGCAGAGGAGCCCCAGTGGCCAGGACTGTCAAAATTAGGAGCAGAGCGGTAGTGTGTGAACTCCACAGATAAGGAGATAGCTCATCGAGCAGTCCTCTATGGAGGAACATGATCATCAGCAAAAACAAGATGGTTCCGCGAGATCCAGATCTGGTAAGCAGTGTAGGCCCAAGTGGCAACTAGCTGCTGGTTGCCCCTCCGAATATCAGTCAAAAGAGTTGCACACAGAGAGGCAGAGACATTCTGACCAAGATGGTGGTGGTAACCAATAAACTACCAAATTTGTCTGGCTCTGGGGCAGGTAAAGATTGCGTGATCAGTCGTCTCCTCCTCCCGACCGCACACTGGGCAGGTTGGCTGAATAGACAACCCCCTACTGGAGAGCATAGAGCAGTTAGGAAGGCAATCTCATGCAAGCTTCCATATGAAAAACTGAATCCTGGGATGGATAGGAAGCCGCCAAATCCACGCCACATCCATCATTTGCTGGGCCTGAGGCCTATAAATTTTCATGAGATCCCTGACTGGAGCACTGGGAAGACATGATCTCCTTCATAATCTAGTATCAGCTATATGTCCCGGAATGAGAGGAATAGAGAGAATCCGTCGAGCCAGCTCATCACCAAAGCACTAGGCCACCGTGGGAAGGTTCCAGGAGGAGCAGTCGTGGGAGATCAAATCACTGACTCTCATGCTGCTAGAAGTACTGTTACTGATGAAAGTAGGCCAGCGAGAAAGGGGAATATCAGCTATCCATGCATCTTGGACAGCATCAATCAAGGAGCCATCACTAATCATCCAAGAGATGTTGTTCAAGATATCCGGAGCATGACGACAAACCTCCTTTCAGAAGAAACAGTGACCCCGAGTGGACTGAAAATCCGTAGAGGGATTCCAATCTCTATATCTGGCACGCATAAAAGAGCTCCATAGAAAATGTGGATCAAGAAGGAACCAAGTAGCATGCTCGCCATCAGAGCCTTCCTCCTGACAATCAACGACTGAATGTTTAGTCCTTTATCTTCTATAGATATCCAACTACTTAATAAATTTTTTTATATATATCCAATGGTGTTTATATTTTAAAATCATTTTGTCTTCAAAGAATGATAAATAACTTTAATTCGACTAATAGCATACACCGTTAGATGCATAAATTATAAATTATTCAGTTGTGAGTGATTTATAAAAGGTAAAGGATATATCCTTTATCTTATGTTCAAAAGACATGAATACATCTTCGAATAACCATCTTTTTAAAAGGTTTATAAGAATCAAATTTCTCCCAATCTTCGATCCAATGGATCCTATCTCCAAATCCTCAATAGATCTGAGATCTTTCCAATAAATTTTTCGAACCTCAGCAGGACTGAGTTCATTCTTCGAACCTCGGCAGGACTGAGCGCATTCTCCGAACCTCGGCAAGACCAAGCTAAATCTCTGAACCTCAGCAGGGTCGAGTACTTAAGTTATTTGGACCTCAACATGACTGAGTATTCTATTTTTCTGAACCTCAACAAGACCGAGTACTTAAGTTATTTGAACCTTGGCACAGCTGAGTATTTTGTCTCTCTGAACCTCGGCAGGACCAAGTACTTAAGTTATCTGAACCTCGGCATGGCTGAGTATTCTATCTCTTTGAACCTCGGTAGAACCAAGTACTTAAGTTATCTGGACCTCGACACGGCCAAGTATTCTATTTCTCCGAACCTTGGCAGGGACGACTACTTAAGTTATCTAGACTTTGGTATGGCCAAGTCCATCTCATAGTCTCTCTGAACTTTTGGCCGGATCGAGATATCTGCGGGTTTACCCTCAGACCTTTCAGTCGGAATGCCCTTACATCGCTTTTGAGAAGCCTAAGTGGTTAAGCCCAATTATTGTATGGCATTTTGGAGAAATGACTAATTGATGGCAGACATGAAAAGTGCAAGCAAAAAGAAAGAAAAATAAATTTTATTTATTTATCAAAAATTACAAGCGTTGAAAGAGAAAGAGCTAGAGCAGGTTGGTTCGACTCTTCAGTGGCAAATGGAACCTTGGTTGAGTTTACCTCTGGAATTTCTTCAAAGTCAATATCCGAGGTGCCCTCTTCAAAATCAGCCTTGGTGGACAACTAAGATGCTACCGAGGGATCCGCCGGCGAAGAAACGCAATACCCCTCTTCTTCTAAAAATGAAAAATCCAAATCGGGGTATTGTTGGGTGATCCTTTGCCGCGTCTCCTTTGCCACCAATGAGTAGGCCTCTTTGGAAAATGATAGCTTCTCCTCGGTGAATTCAGTTGAGCTCTTGTACTTCTCCAATAATAAGGCAACTTGATCGTCAATCTCGGCCACTTAGAGCTGAAGCTCAGAACACTGCAGGGGACATGAGATTAACTCCTCGATCAACATTTTCATCTTCTTTGCCACCTTGACCTCATTCTTTTGGCTCAAAAAAATAAAGTCAGTTTCGTTAGGAGCAAAACAAAACAAAGAAATTAATAAAATACATACCTCTGTAATAGCCTTGGCATGCCGAGAGGCTCTTGTCTCTGCCTCAGCAGTCTGCTCCCGAAGCTTCTTCTTCTTCCTATATTGACAAAGCTTTCTCCCGATATGCTCTAGCTTTTCTCGATCCTCTTCTATGTGACGCTGTGTAATCGCCAAGTCGATTATAGCATTAGCAGCCTGCCTTTGGCTGAACTCAAACTTGCAACATTCGCCATCAAGTTTCTTATTCAGCATACTTATTTCTTCTATGGCCTCTGATAGAGATATAGACTAAAAGATATGCTTTATGTTATGTCTTTACAATTTTTAATGAGAATTCATTTTGAGCAATGTGTGCCATTTACTATATATGTGCATGTGTCTAGTATTTACAAAGAGTATTTGATTTAGTGTGTAGAGTACGCTTACACACAGAAGACTAGATCATCGGTTCTTTTAGAATACAAGTTTATTGTTCACAGTTTTAGATGGAATTGGATACACCATCAGTAGAACTGTAGCACAAATTTTTAGTAGGTCTGTCTTGACTACGGGGAATGGTTTATTCTAACTATTTGTGCTAGTACACTTTGTGTGTATTGAACAGGACCCAGTTGAGTTGATTATTTTATACTGACTTTATAAAATAATTTAAAACTCATGAATATTATGATTACTTATGCTCTTAATCTGAATTCTATTTCTAGACACGTGTATGTAGTGATTATTGCTTTGATTGCACATAGAGTAAGATTCTATATGAGTCAATAAACTTAGTGGGTTGGGCAATAACATTATATATATGGTGAATATTAATAGTTGAAGGAATCTACGTCCTGTTAATTTGGATTGATGATATCCCCTTGAGAAAGCTTATAAGTTTTGATTGTATCAAATCTTGCAAGTGGATTTTGAATCTGATACATCAAATAAGTTAAGTGGATAAGTCTCAAGGATAATAACAGCCAATTAAATTATATTATCAGTATTTAAATTTAATTGATGGATATCTATAATCTTAACGTGGGGAGATAATAAGTATTTAATATTAAGGCTCGAAAATATAAATTCGAATATGATTAGGAGTACAATTATAATTCTTTAGTGGAATGAATTATAATTTACGTAATTGAATCCTAACCCGGGATAGGATTAGGAGATTTAATTACGTGGGAAGTCCTTTTTATATTTGCCTATTTGGTCCCTGTTGTAGCCCTATAAATACCCTCTCAGTTGGTTGCTAGGGTTAACATTTTTGAAAAAAAAAGAAAAACAAGAAACCCTAGGTCGGCCGAGAGATCCCACCATCTTGTGAGAGAAGGAAGGTATTTCGGAAATACGGGAAGGCTAAAAGGTTGAGGTCGAGCAATCAAATCGAAGTGTTCCAACATTCAAGTCTAAAGGTATAATCTTATACTCATAGATTAGAACGGTAAAAGATTTTTGTATTACTCATATACGCTATAGCCATGATCTTGGGGGTATTCCGCGCTTCCCAACAGCCTCCACTCGGAACTTCAATAATTTTGCTCGGGCTTCCTTGGCTGACTTATTGGCCTCCTGACTTATTGACCTCTTTGGCCAATTTATTGGCCGCTTCAACAAATTTATTAGCTTCTTCAAGCTCGGCCCGGACCTTAGCTAGCTCCTCCGCAAGTTGGTTAGCCAAGCCCTCCTTATTCAGAAGCTCGGTGACTTTTCTTAATGCTCAATGCTCCGAGTCTCCTTTATCACACTTAGGTACCCATACAATGCCTTATGAAGAATGATCACCTACAACAAAGCAAAGTGAGTAAACTCACAAAGAAAAAAAGAGAAGAGGAAAGAAGAGGAAAGAAGAAGAAGAAGAAAAAGGAGAAGAAAGAGAGGATGTTCTCACGCACCTTGATGGTGGAAGGACATTGCTCGCAAGCAATGTAGGATCCTCTAGTTCTTCAGAGATCTCATATGCCTCGACCATAAAGGGCGCCATCACATGCCCGTCTCCTGCGTCTTCACCATTAGGAGTGTTTCTATCAAAGCAAAGGATGGAGCGAAGCGCTTCGAATCACAACCTGTTGACCCAATTGATGATTTTGATGATTAACAAAACTATGTGAGTATAATTTTTGAAGGCTCTAATGATTTTGATTTAGTGTTTCAGCCTATAAGACTATTGAAAGATCAAAATCAAGTGTTACAATGTGTTCTGGATCGAATCTAATGTCTAGGTAAGAATTGCAGACATTAGAGTCGACTCCGAGAATCACAGAGCCGACTCCGGAACTGGCACGGCCATTAGAGTCGACTCCGAGACTGTGAGAGTCGACTCTCACAGACGGAGCAGAAAGTCGATTTTTCTGGCTCCAACCTAGAGTCGACTCCGGGTAAGTTAGAGTCGACTCCGAAAAAGCATCTTGTCGACCCCAGAAAAGCCAGAGACGACTCCGGAAATAACATTTTAATCGCCTCGAGCTAGAGCCGACTCCAGAAAAGTTAGAGTCGACTCCAACCCACCTGGAACGAAAAACGAAGTTGCCAGATCAGCTCTAACGGTAACTTTTCTATTTTTACTCATTTCTAACGGATATATTTTGATAGAAGGTACACTCCAACGGATAGTTTTATTCCAAAAAGGGTGTAAAAGAAATCTATAAAATGGGGAGTCTATTGTTCAAAAAAGAGAGAGAAAAAAGAGAAGAAACAATCCGAAAATCTGAGATAGACAAATCCCATTTCAAAAATCTGAGAGCTTGAATCTTGAAAGGAAAACCTTCTAGCTCAAATCCACTCCACTCCAAAAGCTCAAGAGGAATCCAAGGCATTCAAATCAAGTTTTTGTGGATTTCCCAACTTGGAGAAAGAAGTTCAGATTCTTGCTTTTCAACTCTTCTCAACTGCTTCAACTGTGAAGAATCGGAGCTGAGGCTTGATTCAACCTAGCAAGGAGAAGAAGAAAAGAAGAAAAGAAGAAAAGCTCAAAAGCCAACCATCTTCAAATCAGGCTTCTCTAAACTTGTTATATTATTTGATTATTGCTCATTGAGGAGCTTTGTATTTGAAAAACATATTTCATTTGTTTGTATCTAGTTCAATCTGGGGGATTGAACTAGTGGAGGTAGTCTTACCTCGGTACAAGCTTGGTAAAGCTTGTGTTAGGGTTTTGTGCTGGTAAGCCCGAGTAAAACCAGCTGGGTTCGTTGTGCACCCGGTAAAACAACAAGTTTGAGTTGTGAGCTTGGAAAACAACTCGGCTGTAATCTAGAGTGATTATAGTGTGGACCCAAGTGAATCTTGGGAGTGGACGTAGGTGTTGGATACACCGAACCACTATAAAATCTTTTGTGTTTGCCAGTGTCTATTGACTCTATCTCTATCTCTATTCTATT
The DNA here is from genome assembly GCA_900491605.1 of Calamus simplicifolius. NCBI lineage: Eukaryota > Viridiplantae > Streptophyta > Magnoliopsida > Arecales > Arecaceae > Calamus > Calamus simplicifolius. Next base: position 86,693 of record UESW01002286.1, read on the forward strand.
CACTGCACTTTATAGTTACTTTGCATTTGCCTTCATTAATCTCAAGCAAACTATTTAAAAAAGGGCTAAATTTTTTAAGAACCCAATTCACCCCCCCCCCTCTTGGGTTGCCATCTGGGCCAACAATTGGTATCAGAGCTAGTGCTCATTAGATTTTGATCACACGATCAAGAGCTAAAGTTCCAAATGGCAACACAAGTTGGTTCTTTTGCTGAAGGTCATTCTACGAATAGACCTCCACTTTTTAATGGCTCAAACTATTCTTATTGGAAAGCTAGAATGAGGATATTCATTCAAGCTTCTGATTATGAGCTTTGGGGTGTTATAATTAATGGACCTAGTACACCCACACACGTTATTGATGGCACTATTGTTCCTAAGCCCGAAAGGGACTGGAATGATAATGATAGGAAAATGGCACAACTTAACGCTAAAGCCATGAATATACTATATTGCTCATTAGACGCTAATGAATTCAATAGAATCTCCACTTGTAATTCCGCAAAGGAGATTTGGGATAGATTAGAGGTTACCCATGAGGGTACCAAACCAAGTGAAAGAATCCAAAATAAATATTCTTGTTCACAAATATGAGTTATTTAATATGGAACAATCTGAAACCATTGCATGCATGTACACTAGATTCACTGACATTATAAATGGTTTGAAAAGTCTTGGTAAGACATATACTAACTCTGAACTTGTTCGCAAAATTCTTAGGTCTCTACCAAGATCATGGGAAGCAAAGATGACTGCAATCCAAGAAGCTAAGGACCTCAATACTTTACCCTTAGAGGAGCTTCTAGGATCCCTAATGACCCATGAGCTGACTATGAAGCAGCATGTTGAGGAGGATTCAAAGAAAAAGAAAATGATTGCCCTCAAAGCTGCAAAAGATGAAGAGAGCAGCAGCAATGATGATGATGATGATGATGATGAACTGCTCTCTTAGCAAAGAAATTTAAGAGATTTATGAAGAAAAAGAAACCCTTCCACAAGAAAAAATTTGGAGTTAAGTGGGAAGGAGAAAAGGATAAGATTAAGGACAAGGACAAGGAAAAAGAGAAAGACCCCTTGACATGCTATGAATGTAAAAACCGGGGCACTTTAGAAATGAATGTCCTAGATTGAAGAAAGCCTACAAAAAAGAAGAAGGCTTATATGGCACTTGGAGTGATAGCGAGGAATCTTCTTCCGAAGAAGAAGAGCAAAAGGAAGTCGCAAACATATGCTTCATGGCGGACGACAACGAAGAGGTAAGCACCGAAACCCCCGATGATGAATTTACATTTGATGAAATGTTTGAAGCTTTCAATGAATTGATGATTGATTTTAAATCTTTGAAAAAGAAGTATAAGTTTTTGAAAAATGATAATATTAGCTTAGCTAAAAGTAAAAATGAATTAGCTTTAGAAGTTAAGAACTTAACTAATGAAAAAGAAGAACTTAGGAAAGAAAAAGAAAATATTAATCAAGAAATAGATTCATTGAAATCTGAAACTAAAAACTCAACAAAAGATTTAAAAGTTCAATTAGAAACCTTAGCTTTAGAAAAAGAATCAATCTCTAAAGACAATGATTTATTAAAGAAAGATGTTAAAAAGTATAAAGACATTGTTGAAAAATTTACTCTAAGCTCAACAAAACTAAATATGATTTTAGATAGTCAAAAAGCTGTTTTTGACAAAGCAGGTTTAGGGTATAACACATTAAGGAAACAAAAATCTTAAAGAATATTTTATAAAAGCCAACCAAAGTAATATAACTTGTTTCAAATGTAATGAAAAGGGTCATAAATCATTTGAATGCAAAATGTTAAATAATAACAACAAGTTAAATATTAAAGCAAAGAAAATATGGGTTCCGAAAGGAACAATTTTTGTTGCTGCTAACCATGAAGGACCCAAGAAAGCTTGGGTACCTAAACATAAAGTTTAAATTATGTTGCAGGAATGTCTTGTAGCCAAAAGATCAAAGAAAAAGTGGTACCTTGATAGTGGCTGCTCAAGACATATGACGGGTGACAAAGATGAATTCATCACCCTGGAAGAAAAGAAAGGTGGAGTTGTGACGTTTGGCGATAACGGTAAAGGTCAAATTATGGGCCTTGGTAAAGTTCGCATAACTCCATCTATAGTTATTGATAATGTACTTTATGTTAATGGTTTAAAGCACAATTTAATTAGTATAAGCCAACTATGTGATAAGAACTTTAATGTTTCATTTAAATCTTCTATTTGCATAGTATCTGATTCCATTAATGATAGCATTGTTTTTACTGGTTATAGATATGGCAATGTGTACTTAGTTGACTTAGATAAATTATCTGAAAGTAGTCATTGCCTAATTGCTGACAATGCTAACATAAATGATATTGGATGGTTATGGCATCGTAGATTAGGTCATGCAAGCACACACCTTATTTCAAAACTAATTAAAATGGATTTAGTTAAAGGATTACCTAAACTAGATTTTGAAACAACAAAATTTGTGATGCATGTCAATTTGGAAAACAAACTAGAAGTTCTTTCAAATCTAAAAATGTTGTTTCAACTTCTAGGGCTTTAGAGCTACTTCACATGGATCTTTTCGGACCAACTAGAACCACAAGTCTAGGAGGAAAGAAATATGGTCTAGTGATTGTAGATGATTATTCTAGATATACTTGGGTAATGTTTTTAGCTCACAAAGATGAGACTTTCTCGATATTCCTGAAATTCTTCAAGAAAGTCACAAATGAGAAAAACACTACTATAGTATCTCTAAGAAGTGATCATGGAACAGAATTTGAAAATCACTTATTTGAAAATTTCTGCACTGAAAATGGAATTAATCATAATTTTTCAGCCCCTAGGACTCCACAACAAAATGGTGTAGTTGAAAGAAAAAATAGGACTCTAGAAGACATGGCCCGTACCATGCTATGCGAAAGTAACCTACCAAAGTATTTTTGGGCGGAAGCTATTAACACAGCATGTTACATCTTAAACAGAGCTTTAATAAGACCAATATTAAAGAAAACACCTTATGAATTATGGAATGAAAGAAAACCAAATATAAAATACTTTCATGCATTTGGATGTAAATGTTTCATTCATAATAATGGTAAAAACAACTTAGGAAAATTTGATGCTAAATCTGATGAAGGAATTTTTCTAGGTTATTCAACAACTAGTAAAGCTTATAGAATCTTTAACAAGAAAACCTTAATTGTTGAAGAATCCATACATGTAGTGTTTGATGAATCTTTAGCAACTGGATCTGAAAAGATTGATGATGAGGAAGATACAAACATAATTGAAAAAAGATCTTGAAAAACTTAATATTGAAGTATCTTCTGATCATGAACAAGAAGCTAAAGATGATGATTCACATAAGGACGATGATGTCAATATTGATCATAATGATATAGATCTTCCAAGAGACTGGAGATATGCCCATAGTCATCCCAAGGAATTGATTATAGGTGATCCATCTCAAGGTATAAGAACTAGATCATATATGAGAAATATCAGTAATCATCTTGCATTTGTTTCACAAATTGAACCTAAAACTATAGAAGATGCTGAAAAAGATAATAATTGGATGTTAGCAATGCAAGAAGAATTAAATCAATTTACAAGAAATAATGTATGGACTTTAGTTGAAAGACCTAAAAATCATTCAGTAATAGGATCAAAATGGGTTTTTAGAAATAAACTTGATGAAAATGGCATTGTAATTAGAAACAAAGCTAGATTAGTTGCAAAAGGATATAATCAAGAAGAAGGCATTGATTTTGATGAAACTTTTGCACCTGTAGCTAGATTAGAAGCTATTAGGCTATTACTAGCATTTGCATGTCACATGAACATTAATTTATTTCAAATGGATGTTAAAAGCGCATTTTTAAATGGATTTATAAATGAAGAAGTATATGTAGAACAACCACCTGGTTTTATAGATCACGAATTTACAAATCACGTTTTTAAATTACACAAAGCATTATATGGTTTGAAACAAGCACCTAGAGCTTGGTATGATAGGTTAAGTAAATTCTTAATTGAAAATGATTTCACAAGAGGAAATGTTGATAAAACACTATTTTTGAAAAGAAAAAGTAAAGATTTACTTGTAGTACAAATATATGTTGATGACATTGTTTTTGGTGCTACTAACGATTCTCTATGTCAAGAATTTGCTAAGTTAATGCAGGGAGAATTCGAGATGAGCATGATGGGAGAACTCAACTTCTTCCTTGGACTCCAAATCAAACAAAGCAAAGAGGGTATCTTTATCAACCAAACAAAGTACACAAGAGAGATTCTAAAGAAATTTGGTATGGAATCAATTAAACCCCTCGGAACACCAATGAGTCCTTCATGCAAGCTGGACAAAGATGAAGAAGGTAAAAAGGTTGATCAGAAGTATTATCGAGGTATAATCGGATCCCTTCTTTATTTAACAGCAAGTAGACCAGATATTATGTTTTCTGTATGTTATGTGCTAGATTTCAATCAGAACCTAAAGAATCACACTTAATAGCTGTTAAAAGAATACTAAGATACTTAAGTGGAACAAAAAATGTAGGTTTATGGTATTCTAGAGATTCCACATTAAATCTAATTGCATACTCAGATTCTGATTATGCCGGATGCAAGTTAGATAGAAAAAGCACAAGTGGTGCATGCCAATTTTTAGGAAGTAACTTAATCTCATGGTTTAGCAAAAAGCAAAATTCGGTTGCATTATCTACTGCGGAAGCAGAATATGTTGCAGCTGGAAGTTGCTGTGCTCAAATCCTATGGATTAAGAGACAACTTGAAGACTATGGTATCACACTTGATAAGACACCCATAAGATGTGATAATACAAGTGCAATAAATCTTACTAAAAATCCAATTCAACATTCAAGAACAAAGCATATTGAAATACGATATCACTTTATAAGAGAACATGTAGCCAATAATGAAATTTGTCTTGATTATGTGAATACTGAAGAACAACTTGCAGATATATTAACAAAACCCTTAAGTGAAGAAAGATTTTGTTATCTTAGAGGAGAATTAGGAGTTTGTGATCCTTTGGAATAGTTTTCTGAAACTCTTAAGGACATCTATCTAGATTTCATCATTTTCTTGAAAAATCTTGATATTTCAATAAGGAAATCTATCTAGATCTTGATTCACTGTTTCCCCAATTGCTAAAGAACTTAAATCTATAATTTGATGATTAATTTGAATAGTTTCAAATCGTTGAAACTCAATTTTTTATCTCTGAAACTGTTAGAGTCGACTCTGACAGTTTGCGGAGTCGACACCTGAGTTTTTGATTTTCTGTCTAAGTGATTAGAGCCGACTCTGGCTTTTGTGGAGCCGACTCTAATACGAGCGCTGACAGACTTTCTGGCTCGGAGCCGACACCCAGTTTTCGGGAGTCGACTCTAAGTCGAGTTAGGTCAAAAATAAAAAGGCGGAGTCGACCCCCAATCATTCCAATCGTCTCCTAAACCGTTCCTAAGAACTCCAAAATTTTTCCAACTTCCCCAAATCCACTCAAAACCCTTGATTAAGCTTCCAATCCTCTCAATGGCACCAAAGAGGCGCGGATTCGTCGCTGGAGCATCCGTTCCAACGAGAAGACGCACGGTTCGAAGGCAACCATCGCCTTCTTCCTCTTCGGCCACTCAAGAGGATTCTCCACCTTCACCCTCATCTCCTAAGGTTGATCAATTAGCTGGTAAGACCATTACCACTGGGAGGAAAGTTAATTTTGATTTATTTGAATCGGAGGGTTTCTCTATTGGAAGAAATTTAAGGGATATGGGATGGGAGAAAGTGTGCTCACTAGACTTACCCACATATCCAGCATTGGTAAGAGAGTTTTATAATGGATTAAGCAGAGGAGAAGGAGGATTGATTAGCACAGTGAGAGGAACTAGGGTTATGGTAACAACTGAGATTCTTGGAACCCTATTAGAAATGCCCACTGTTGGTTTAATGGAATGTCAACTTAATGACAGAAGTGGTGCACTATCAAGGATGCTAGGAAGAGATGTGACTGAGTTCGAAGAGATCTTTGCAAATCAGTTAAACCTAGAACTCAGATTATTGCATAATATATGTGGTAGAATCTTATTTCCAAAAATAGGGAGATTTGAGTATGTCTCGGAGCGAGACGTTCTGATGATGGACTGCATTATAACTGGAAGGCCAGTCAATTTAGCTGGCATGATGATAGGATACATGGCAGAGGCAGCTACTAAGAAAAGATCAACTCTACCCTACGGTATGATTCTGACACTAGTTTTAGAAGCCAGGGTGTGCTCATAATGGAAAATGAACCTTTAAGAAAACTGAGACACACTGATTATTACAGCATTTCTACTATTCATAGAATGGGATTTAAGAAAGTTAATGGTGTTTGGATGAGGAGAGAGGAAAGAACAGATAGGGATGGTGCAGAGGGAACCAGACTAGAAGAAATCCCGGGACCATCTACTGCGGGACCATCAGTCCCTGATTCATCTTTTGCGGGACCTTCGTCTGCTGGACCTTCGGAGGCCGGACCAAGTTCTATTCCATCACCTCCACATCAGCCTATAACAAATTCTGGAGGATTTTCAAATGAACAACTTGATCAGTTAAGAAGCTTACTTGCTGAGTATGACAGTCACAGGTCAAATGAAATTAATCAATTGAAAGAAGACTTTAATCAGTTAAAAGAAGAATTAAATTCGAGACTGGACATGCTATCCTTTACCTTAGGCAGTTCTGTGGAATCCTTTGGAGCTGAGCTTCACAAGATCTTCGAAAGGATGGAAGGTATTGCCGATGGATCAGGATCGTATGTTCATGCAACGGGTCAATTGAAGAAGGACATTGACCTTGCAGTCTCTCAAATCGAAGCCTGCCTTGAAAATTTTAAGAAGTCACAAAAAGATGATGTAATGGAGATAATAGGTCATCTAAAGAAAATTGTATTCAAGCATATTTGATCTTGTTTTAGAGTTTAATAGCTTGTACTTAGGAAGTTTTTGATTATCCAATGTATTTCATTTTGAATGTAAATGAATCAACTGATGTAATGGTTCTTGCATATGAAATACAATTTCACTTTTTCAAAATTTTGATTGATTGGACTCCTATGCTTTATTGAGATTATAAATTTTTCTTTACTCTCCTTATTGCTTATAACAAAAAAGGGGGAGAGATAGTTGTGTATATGCAAAGAAAGAAAAGATTATATATGCATAAAGAAAGAAAGAAAGGGGGAGAAGGGAGAATTAATTGTTTATGCAAAAATGAATTGAAATGATTAATCTGTTACAATTTGATGTTTATATATAAGAGGAGCTACTCAATGCAGGGGGAGCTTAACAAAAAGCTCATTTACAATCTTATGCACATTAAGTTTAATAATTCAATATTAATGGATTGTACAATTTTAAAAGTTTACATTGAACATTGGCATCAAAACCTTAATTTCAATGGTTTAAAGTTAAAATGACTATAATCCTTAATTTGATTGAATGTTTGAATGCATATACTCAAAGTTTTTGTTATCATCAAAAAGGGGGAGATTGTTGACCCAATTGATGATTTTGATGATTAACAAAACTATGTGAGTATAATTTTTGAAGGCTCTAATGATTTTGATTTAGTGTTTCAGCCTATAAGACTATTGAAAGATCAAAATCAAGTGTTACAATGTGTTCTGGATCGAATCTAATGTCTAGGTAAGAATTGCAGACATTAGAGTCGACTCCGAGAATCACAGAGCCGACTCCGGAACTGGCACGGCCATTAGAGTCGACTCCGAGACTGTGAGAGTCGACTCTCACAGACGGAGCAGAAAGTCGATTTTTCTGGCTCCAACCTAGAGTCGACTCCGGGTAAGTTAGAGTCGACTCCGGAAAAGCATCTTGTCGACCCCAGAAAAGCCAGAGACGACTCCGGAAATAACATTTTAATCGCCTCGAGCTAGAGCCGACTCCAGAAAAGTTAGAGTCGACTCCAACCCACCTGGAACGAAAAACGTTGCCAGATCAGCTCTAACGGTAACTTTTCTATTTTTACTCATTTCTAACGGATATATTTTGATAGAAGGTACACTCCAACGGATAGTTTTATTCCAAAAAGGGTGTAAAAGAAATCTATAAAATGGGGAGTCTATTGTTCAAAAAAGAGAGACGAGAAAAAGAGAAGAAACAATCCGAAAATCTGAGATAGACAAATCCCATTTCAAAAATCTGAGGCTTGAATCTTGAAAGGAAAACCTTCTAGCTCAAATCCACTCCACTCCAAAAAGCTCAAGAGGAATCCAAGGCATTCAAATCAAGTTTTTGTGGATTTCCCAACTTGGAGAAAGAAGTTCAGATTCTTGCTTTTCAACTCTTCTCAACTGCTTCAACTGTGAAGAATCGGAGCTGAGGCTTGATTCAACCTAGCAAGGAGAAGAAGAAAAGAAGAAAAAGAAAAGCTCAAAAGCCAACCATCTTCAAATCAGGCTTCTCTAAACTTGTTATATTATTTGATTATCTGCTCATTAAGGAGCTTTGTATTTGAAAAACATATTTCATTTGTTTGTATCTAGTTCAATCTGGGGGATTGAACTAGTGGAGGTAGTCTTACCTCGGTACAAGCTTGGTAAAGCTTGTGTTAGGGTTTTGTGCTGGTAAGCCCAAGTAAAACCAGCTGGGTTCGTTGTGCACCCGGGAAAACAACAAGTTTGAGTTGTGAGCTTGGAAAACAACTCGGTTGTAATCTAGAGTGATTATAGTGTGGACCCAAGTGAATCTTGGGAGTGGACGTAGGTGTTGGATACACCGAACCACTATAAAATCTTTTTGTTTGCCATGTTCTATTGACTCTATCTCTATCTCTATTCTATTCACTGCACTTTTAGTTACTTTGCATTTGCCTTCATTAATCTCAAGCAAACTATTTAAAAAAGGGCTAAATTTTTTAAGAACCCAATTCACCCCCCCCCCCCCTCTTGGGTTGCCATCTGGGCCAACACAACCTATGCGGCCAGGCCGCGTATTTGGCACTAGGAGGACCGGTCTGACTGGACTCCCCCTTATCGCCAACCCCATTTGCCCGAAGGGCCCGGTTGGCCGACCCTCTCCACCGAGGGTTCCTCCCGACCCTCGGCAACCTTCTCGGCCTCTCCTTGTGTTGGGGAGAGAGGTCCCTCTGTGAACGAAGGGATACAAGAGGCACTCGCAGCTATGGTAGCTTCCATCCCTCCAGTCTCTGCTATTTTCTTTGTTCTCCGATGCCCCTCAAGATCCTCAAGGGTTTCCAAGCTAGGGGGAAGGAGAACGTTTGGCTCATTGACTACCAAGTAGAGGAACTTATTTATCGGAGCATCCTCCTTCCAAGACATGTCTCCTAACTTTGTCGGATAGCTGCTCTCCGGCTTCTGGGACCGTAACGTTGAAGCATGGAACCTCACCAACCGCAAATCCTCTTTCTCCAGCTCCACTTCCCTCGGAGCTGGCATTTCTTCAATCTTCTCCATCAGTGGAGAAGATTGGGGGCCGAACTTGGCCTTCTTCTTCTTCAAACTTGGTGAGGGTGGATGAGGCCTCTTGTTGTCCTTCTTCTTCTTCGAGCTCGACAAGGCTAGACAAGACTTCTTGTTGTCCTTCATCTTGAAGTCTTTTTTCAAGATATCTCTCATCCAAGCTCCAAGGCCTGACTTAGTTGCCCAAGGATCGATGCTGTTGAGCCTGGCATTAAAAAGCGCATCTTCAACCAGAAGAACTCCGACTGATCGAGAGTGCCCGCCCGCTGGAAAGCGCTTGGAGACTGGTGGCCTCCTTCGACAACCTCAAAGCTTTGTTCAAGTCCTCAAAAAAATTCCTCAACATTCAAGGAAAGAGATACTCGCCGCTCCAACGAATAATGAAGAAGCAGGGTTTCCACCCCTTGATGGATGATGGAACCCTCGATACCCTCTTGAATGTCCTCCAATGTCCGATGTAGGGCTAAAAGGAGTTCTTGGAGAAGACGATGTTGTGGCATGCTTGGAATAGAGGCACCGTCACCCCAACCAACTAACACATGGAGACAAATCCCACAATGTGTCGCTAGCTATGCAGAGCCACCATCGAAATGTCGTAGAACCTCATCACCCCCTCAATAATCGGATGAAGAGGAAGGTGGATTCCTATAGACCATGGCCAGCTTGAAGCATTCCTTGTAAAGAAAGTTATTCATCACCCTCTGTTCGGGGCCCAAAACTCGTAGCTGGTTTTCGCTGGGATCCAGTCTCGCGGCTGATCCTCTTCAGATCCGTCAAGGTTATAGTCAAAGCTACATGGGTCAGGTGCTCCATATCCTCAGAACATATGGCATAGAGCTGGCCATGGTCTTCTTCAACTAGGAGAACTTAATCTCAGAAGGAAAGGGTAGCGCCAAAGGTTTGAAAAGATGTGATTAGGGAAGATACCAGTATTTCCCTTTTAAAGCCGCTACACAAGGAGACAAAACGTCATCAATGGGAAACCCTAAGAGCCGCGAGCCTTTGATGCAAGCGTCGTGATCTCCGACTCCACCACATGTCATTCCATCAACCATCCTTGATCGAGTCCTGAGAGGCTTCTCTCGTCTGACAGGCCAGGATAGAGGTACGATGGCTCGACATTAATTGCGTCATCATGGCACGTCTCTTTTAATCCCATCCTCGCCAATAAAATTAGGCCATCTGGATTCTACTCCCTATGCCCGAAATTAAACTTCGGACTAAAAAATGGGGGGCAAGTGATGCGAGATAAAATAGTCTCCTCACAAATTGGCTAACATGACAGGCAATGGGCCCTACCTCTAGGCATGGTTGCACCATAGTGAAGGATGGTTGCACCATCACTAAATCACTGTCAACTAATTCTCCGAACCTTGGTGGGGCCAAGCTGATCCTTCGAACATCGGCAGGGCCGAGCTAATCCTTCGAACCTATGTAGACAAAGCTTCGACTAGCTGACCTCTGGCTCCTCTTGCCAAACTTCATCTTTTCCAAGATAGAGTGACCAAATCTCAACAGTCATGAAACACTTGGCCAACCCCCCTCAATGACTAACCCTTCTCTTTGGCCGATCTTTGGCCCACGCTGAATGTCTCGGCTATTAGATATTGAATCATGAAGATCTTGAAACTCCTTCCCAAAGCGATCCTTCATAAGTAGAAACAGAAGCCTGATATGGCTCTCTTTTATAATTCATGGGATTACGAATCCTTCTTAAGGTATACGCCATTTATGCCTTATGACCTCCTAACTTGCGCCATGGATCTTCGAAAATCATATAACAGCTTACCAAATCCTCTCCATATAAATATCGAGCCCCAAGAGCCTTGAGGGGGAGAAACCTCTATGTGAGAACTCAACCCCTTTTACTCTCCTTTTTCAGAAAACCTTCTCCTCACATCTGAAGTTGCAAATTTTTTACTGACTTGGGCGTCCGAGGGTTCTTCGCAGGGATTACTCAACATCCTTTTCTACGATAGAATGCTGTATTGTAGATCCCCAAAGATAAGAGAATGCCATCCGGATTCTGACATGTGTTGCCACCTCATTCTCAAGTCGAAGAACAAAAATCTACCGTAGCAATTCTTATAACTAATATGTCACCAACTCAAGCACAATTTTGGTCAGGTTCAAAACTTGGAGAGTTGTCTCGTGACGAAGGTAGCAAGAAATAAATCGTAGCGCCAAGTTGAAACAGTTCAGGACTTTCTAATTTAACTCAGCCTTTGGTGGCGCCGGCCACAAATAGAATCATGTGACGACTATTGTGGCAATGCGTGAGCCCAGGCAAGACAAACAGGTTGTCTCGCAACTCCTCAACAACAACAAAAGGGTTTAGTTCATAAGCAAGCATTGATTTATTTTGTACTGATGGAATTTGCTATAATGATGCATTTCTTTTTTTTTTTTTAAAAAAAGCATTAATATAAATTATTAAGATGAAACTTAAATGCGATGCATTACTTTTCTTGGGCCTCATATGTTCTTTTATAGCACCATTTCAACCTTCATATAACCATCAAATGATGATGAAGAAAAGAAAAAAAAAAAAAAAAGAAAAGAGAGAAACTAAACCAAAGGGCATACAGAATCAAGCATGCACAATTTTAACCAAAAACATTAGTATGAAGGAAAAGACTTATTGCATTGAAGAATGGTGCAGCAAGCGCATACCGAACACGTGAATTGACCGCACGCCCGTGCCACCGCACGTGCAATGTGCGACAAAGTCCATTGAGCCTCGGCACTTGTAGCAGCATGAATGCGCAGCCAATCCATGCATCCGATGCGCGCTTGTTGCACTGCCTTCCGATGCAGCAAGTCTTTTCCTAGTATGAAAATTTCTCGGCTACCTTGTGTGATAATCTACCGCAAGAACTGTGGAGGTGATCATGATTTTTGTCGGCTGCAGAATATGAGTTTGCCTTGAACGCAAGCTGTAAGGAAAAATTAGAGATAGATCAGGGTCTTTTTGACCACAAATGTCATCATGTAGAAAAAATATGAGATTTTACCAAATCATAAATATTTTCGTTATCCTTCGTATCCCAATGCCATGGTTATACGAGGCAAATAATTCTCTTGGCAACAGAGCATTTGCACTTTAGATGTGATAATTAAGTCCACATTTTCTGACATTTTCTCATAAATTGCCTGTTTCTACGAAGAATCGAAGATAAAACCACTTCCATGCTCTATTTCCCAAGTAAAGACCGACCCTTCAAGACACATCCTACTCTTCATGCTTTCTCAGATCCATTGCAGCTTGGGTTACCTCTGCACCATCTTATGTGGAACTATCTCCGACTCAATATGTGATAAGCCAAAGAATGTAGAACAGAACCAAGCAAGAACATATATCCTCCATAGTTCTTCACAGAATTCTCAATCAAATTAAGGTGTAAAAGAATAATGACATGAATGCTTCTCAGGTCAAGACAGACGTTATCAAGACAGACGATACAACCGATATGGAAGTTAATGTGCATTGTGCACAACATCCCAGACCCAGACTAAATTTTGCACCGCTATCTGGTTGTGGCTTCTGCAGGCTTCTCTTGGGAAGTTGATGTTTCAAGCAGGTTAACATCCCCTACTCCCGAAGGTGGGCCGATACTACAGCGAGCAGTATTATGTGTAGCGATAGCATCCTTGATTTTCTGAAACTGCTGGGGATGCAGAGAAGGAAAACAATCAAATCAAAACAAACTGACACCTGCGTTAATTTTTAAAAGAGAAGATAGTAACATATTCGATCTTCAAGTTAGTCCAAGTCCAACAATAATGCAGCGGTATCTAATCATCACCTTAACTTTTAATCCTGGAGTCCAGCACACCTTCCAACTTCCAGAAAGATTGTACATATCATTCCATACCTCAGAATTAGGAATAAATTCAAGATCATGGGTAAAAGATTATTATGAATGGCATCTTAATTATTTCTTAATATAATAGGGCTACGAGACCTTAGTTGTTATTTGACAATTCAGCATTTCTATTTATTTCCTTTCCCAATATTCAAATTATCAATAAATTCATAATAACCTCCATGGATTTACATTACAAGCAATTTCCTAAATCAAGGACCCATCACCACTACTTAATGTCTTGAGAGCAAAGTTCATGATTTTACCACAGATCATGGTAATTATAACGATCTTCTTATAGCAATTGGTCAGAGAATTAGCAACAGAAGATGGACCAACTCTCCTCATTAAGCTAATTAAGCTATAAAATAGGTACTTGTACCATTAGCTTAAATATGTTTACTCATACTGAATCCATAAAAGAAAAGAGAGTAAGAAAAGTAATGTCAGTTAAATGATGATATACGGGAATGTCCCAGGAGGTTAACCTCCCATGTGAAATTGGACATTGAGCTAAAAGAACAATGCTGCTACTGGAAAATACTAGTCATACTGTTCCCATGACATTCCCCAACATAGATGCAAAAGAAACTAGCAAGTAGACCACATGTGATTTTACCCATGCCAAGACGTCATAGCACTTTTCAATCTCTAGTGTGTCATATGACGTGCGCCATTTTTTCTCTGGATATATGAACAGTTCCTGTTATGAGTTAAAAGAACAAGAAGCAAGGAAATACAAAAGCTAAGTTGACCCACCATATTATGATCAAAGTTCAGCTGACAAAAGATTTGATTGACCAGGTATGTAAATATGATGACTATGATGCATTCATATTCCATTTCAGGAGTTGGTCCATATAATCCTTGCAGGAGGCCACTCATGTTTTATTGTTTCTTGTATTGATTATTATTTCTGCTATCTTAATTTCTAAATATGATGGAATTAGTGACTTAAAGATCCATGAATATAGTCTGAAATCAGAATTTGATACATGCCAACGAAGACAACTTTCATGTGGAAGCTATGGTGGGAAAGAGCATTAAATAAAAAGTAAATGCTGCAATTCCCAATTAATGTTATTGATAGGACATGCTTTTTAATCAAATATATTTTAAAAAAAAATCTAGCTTCATCACATAAAAGGTAAGCATGACTTGTGACAACACCAATATTTTTTTATATTACTAGCTATGTCTAACACATTAACCAAAAAAAGGGTTGGGTGGGAGACTACAAGAGAACCTGATACAAAAAACCTTTAATAAATGTTTCTTCAAATCTCAACTCAATCTCAGATTCTTGGGAATGTGTGGTGTGGCAAAGGCAAACATATAAAAAGCTTAATTAAGAAAATGGTGTACCGCTCAGCAATGATATCCTTATGGGTTAGTCTGAGAGGGTATCAAGGCATGCGTTTTTCAACACCATAAGAAAAATTATAAGCATCACAATAATTAAAATGTTATTAAAGAGATTATCCAAAAGATGGGTGGCATATTGCAGGCTTGCATAAGAATAACCAAAAGAAACAACTTAGTCATAGCTGCCGCAGCTTCTTTTTTTCTCTTTTTCCTTTTTTTTTTTGTTCCTTTTCTTTGACATGTATCACACCATTGACATTAAGATTCGGGCTTGGCCTGTGAATATGCTCAGGTGCATGCATAAACAACCTTGTTGCATCCTCTGCCTCATTTGAATTTTCAAGTCTTACATTCACAACACCTGATATAATAGCTGAAAAGGTTCTAGTCCTCAAAGGAAACCTGCAAGGTGACATGTTTCTGTAAAGCTAAGTTTTGGTCCTCTAGGTGGCTTAGTTTGGCACAACCAAACATACCTTAAATTTCCATAAATCTTGAACACTGTGGGCAACAGTCGCCTCATATCAGCTTTTTCTGAATCTGTTTGTGGTATATGAAACAATTTTTACAATAGGCACCAAGTTTCATAATCGTAAATGAAACCATTTGTTTCTGGTAGCAGGCTCTCCACTTGACAAACCTCAACCACCAAGTTTTTACAATAGGCGTCGTCTCTCTTTATGAAGAGTGTTTCAACTTTGGATGCCTGGCACATGATGATGCTTTAGCTTCTGCTTTCTCTATCTCTGATGACTAAACAGGATGAACTTAGTTTCCATGATGCTCTTTCAGATAGGGAGGGACCCTGAGTCATAGACCGAGAGGGAAGAGAGAACAGATTAGGTCCTAAGTTCCTGATTGTCAATCTAGCATGGATGGATCTGACTAGAAAAGTGAATCCAAATGAGCTGTCATTCATGGATGAACAAATTGGAAAGACTACTAAATTATCGGTACTATTTTAAACCAAAAGCAAATGAACTCAAGGGGCACCTCTGAAAGTGAGACATTATATTGTGTCTATATAGCGATTGGACAGAGAAATGTTCGACTGTGGCACAGCTGGTTCAAATTCTTCCAAAAACAAAAGCTTTCAAATATTCCTTTCTTGTAGTAGTCACCATTTTGGATCCTGCTCCTCTGCAATTTCTGGCCCCCAATTCTGGGTCTGCCATTAGGGAATATTTCCAAAAAGAATAACCGAACAGAATGAGTAGTACAAGTTCATTAACAAATTGAAGTAGTTGAGAAAGACGGAGTTGAAAAAAAAGTGCCTGGACACATCAAGACACTAAACATATGGTTGTAGGGAGTGGATGGAGAGGAGTTACAGTTGAGTCGCGAGCCAAGAAGCACTTGTCCATTGCTTAAGCTCTGAGTTCACCCAGCTCGTAAGTCAATACATTAGTATAATGTGGGAGCTACTTAACTTATCTGCAATTCTATTTTAAAATTCAAGGTGATATAGGTACAGGTCTAACTCTATCCCATCTTCTTCTCCTTTGGTCAAGCTAGTCAGCCTCTTAAAAGAAAAGCAAGCCAAAGGAAAACATATTGCTTACGCCATGGCAGTGTAGTAGCCTTTGTGTTTAAGATCCATAAAATTTAAATGTCCCTCTAATCAATGACAAGAGGCAGGCATCCCAAACAGCTTTTCTCTGAATGTTTCCTACAGTTTTGCATAGAGAGTGCAATTGGTTTCTCGTTGCATGGGCTACCTAGTACACCTTGGCTGCTAGGTTCCTGCGGTGGGCTCCTTGTTGTTTTTCTTAATAAAAACTTTGTTCAACTCTTTTCAGCCCATCACACTACCTATGAAATTAGCATCCTCAACCTGATCATTCCATTTATTGATGGCCAAAAACATGACCTCTACCGTTTGCCAAGCACAACTAGAGAAAGCTTCAGTCCTATTTGCTGGGGATGAACATATAATGCTTGAATTTTACCAACGCCATTCATATTGGCATAGTCTGCACTGCCCAGGACTCCATTGCATCCAAAAGCACACACTTCTATATCCCAGGTGTCCCCTATATCCCTCAGTTACTAATCTTGCCAATTATGACATTTCTAGCAATGCCTACTACACCTTTTGTTCTCCAAGAACAAGCTTCCCACACCCCTCCCCAGGCCCAGAGCTCTGTCATTACTTTGGTTTGGACACAAGGACTCGTCACTGCTGACATTCAACAAGAAATCTGAAATTCACCTACTTAACCCATTCACCCAGGCCAATTCTGCTCCCATCCATCACCACGCTGTCTCATTTTTCAGCTGTGGATGCTTGTGAAGCTCCTGTCACATCTACCCTGTTAGCAACTGATCCCCATCTAGAGCTGTGCACCCCAAACAAATTCCGCATGTTGTGCACGAGAAAGTTTGTTCATTGCTTTACTCAACTGCCACCTCTACTCTCAAAAAAGACTTGTAGCTATGGCAAAGACTTTAGCTTGCATAAGGCCTGGTGTTAGTTGAAGGAGGAGATGATGAGTACATAAGTTGGAAAACTTGAGGCTTGAGTTTGAGGTGTGATGGGATCGGGCATCACAAGGGCCAGTTTTATACCATGTACTGATGAAGAGGTCAGACCTTGCAGCCTTAACAAGCCTTCTCCAAAGATGTCTCTGGATTCTGAAAGAAAAGCAGATCTGAGATTTTACCAACATAAAGTAAAGGAATTAGCAACCAGAAATCTTTTGACTGTTTGAAGCCAATCAAAGCATTTTGATGTTGGTCATATAATCAATGATCAAAGTACATTGATTCCAGCAATAAACTCTGGTTGAAAAATGAGATTATAGTTTTCAGGATTCACCTAGATGAGAAGCCCTGAACTTGTGAAGAAAGTCTTAAGGATGACTCTTTCATAAGTGATGATTAT
>UESW01002286.1:106262-118082 GCA_900491605.1 Calamus simplicifolius
ATAAGATCAGATTCTTTGTATTTAGAATTTGATTCATTTAAAATAAGTTTCTGATAAAGATGAATAAGTTTCTGATAAAGATGAATAAAGATAGAATCAAATTCTCTGGATTTCAGAGAATTATCCCATTCTGCTGCTGTCACGCAGCAGCGACTCATGTGTCGCGAGGATAAAAACCAAACCTTACTCTAAGCCCTCATGAGAGAGAGGCTTCGATTTTATTTTAAGGAAGCGTTGTTTTAAATTGAGTCAAATTTATCAGAAGTGAAATTTGAACCCATTTACGGAAGGGGAACTTCAGCCTGACGCCTAAGACCACTCGGCCATCCTGATTTCATATCCTGATTTCAAAGAATGTCAGGAAGAGGATAAGGGCCCATAGATATCAGATGGCCGGATATTTTTTTTGGTGACAAGGGAAGGAACACGGATGGCTGTCTTATGAAACTCTCGGTTTCTTTCTGTATCATTGTTGCATGAGTTTATTTCCAGCGAACCGATCTGAAAGTTAATAATAATAAAAAAAAAAGGGAATGGGCTAAGTGGCCTGTCATCAAATCTAAGGTTTATGGGAGTTTGAGATTTAAACGTGTATAAATCTCTCCTCATATCTATGAGACATTTTAAATATGCCAATTTTTTTCTTTCTGCATTTGTTGCAGGAATGATGGTACAAAGATATCGAACCCCGATTGTCCCTAGAACGGTGGCTCAAAAGGAGAGGCTTGAGAAACTTAGGATCAAGCTAGCTCTTTACCGGTGGGATGCTGATGATGACATGATGACACACATCATCAAGGTCAACCAAATGATACAAGATATCATTTGGAACGGTTTTGTAATGCCGGGATATGTGATGGTCGGAGCCTTAAAATGCACAATTCCTGATGAGTTGGGAAGAATGATTGATAGGGTTTGGGACACCTTAGAAGGTCCGAGCTATAAGATGATTGTGGAGCAATTCATGATAGAGTACATACGGCTTGGGGCAAGAAGGACGTCAACCCTTGCATTGAATCGGTCTCGGCGCAATACGTTGCCCGAATCTAGGGGTTTTCCGGGTGCCTCCATTTGGATGCCTAAGCAAATAAAATTTTCTGAGGTTTTTATGAGTCATTTCCAGTTATAGAAAGAGGATCAGCACCTGATTGTGTTTATTTTTTTTGGTGCCTCCATTTGGATGTCTAAGCAAAAAAAAATTTTCTGAGGTTTTTCATGAGTCATTTCCAGTTTATAGAAAGAGGATCAGCACCTGATTGTGTTTATTTTTTTTAAGCTCTTAAGGAGTTGTTCTCTAAAGGTTGGTGTTAGATATCTTGGGTGGATAGTTCTGTCGGTGTTTATGTTTATTTTCTTTGATGGATTAATTCCTTATGTACATAATGTTAGATAAATGAATGTTAATGGATATTCATGTTTATGTTTATTTTATTTGATGGATTCATTCCTTATGAACATAATGTTAGATAAATGAATGTTGATGGATATTCATGTTATGAATAGTTCATAGTACTATTCTGTTTTAATATTTATCTTATTCGTACATATGGAGTTGAGTGGGAGTTCTAAGAGTTTTAGCAACTTTAAAGAACGTAATTTTACCTTAATGATTACATTAACGATAATTTCACATTAGGTTTTTGATGATGATTGGGAACGTAGTGAACTTTCGAATCTAAAGCCTATGTGAGATTATTCATTAAAATAATCATTTTGTGCAAAATTGATGCATAAATAAGTGGCATTAACAATCTGTGCTTGTTTATCTGATATGTTCAGATTCAATGGCTTCAGCTTCAAAGAATATAGTTGCTGAACTGAACAAAGGAGAAAAGCTTAACGATGATAATTATGAAATTTGGCATATGAAAATCCAATATGTGCTGGAAGAGCAAGAGGCTCTTGAAGCTCTTAACCTGGTTATGGTAGAGCCTGAAGACGGAAACACTGCACAACATAAGAGATAAGGATGCATTTGCTGTATGGAAAAGGAAGAACTCCCTTGCTCGCATCACGTTGCTGAGTAGCATGGATAATGATGTCATGCGAGAGTTTAGGCGTTTTGAAAATGCTAAGGAGATGTGGGGAGCATTGGCAGCAAGGTTTGGTCATACATCTGTAACCAAGCTTAGACAGCTCACTATAAGATTTGATTCTTATAAGAAGCCACATGGTCAGTCCATGAAACAACATTTAAGGAAAATGTCAAACATGATTAATGAGCTGAAGGATGCTGGCCATGTTCTGACCGATGAGCAGCAAGTGCAAGCAGTGATTCGTTCTTTACCTCAGAGTTGGGAGCATATGAAGTTGCACTTAACTCACAATGAGAACATCAAAACCTTTGAGGATGCAGTGCGCCACTTAGAGCTAGAGGAGGACCGTCTCCTGGCAGATAAGTCGGTAATTGACATTTACTATACAGGTTCTAGCTCACAAGGGCCTTCGAGCTCTAAGCGCAAGCGTCCTGATTCGTTCAAAAGGAGAAAAGGTAAGAGAGCGAGTTCTTCGGGGAAGAAACCGAAAGATGATCAACACAAAAGAGGAAAGCGTCCTCAAGTTAAGAATATGTCGAAGGTGAAATGCTACAACTGTAGCAAGAAGGGCCACTTTGCTCGCGATTGCGGCGAGCCAAAGAAGGTAAACTCCCATTACATTCTTAAGAACTTTGTCTATGTGTCAAGTTCTGTATTTTTAACTGAGTCTAATCCTTTGTGGACTGTAGACTCGGGAGCAACAGACCATGTAGCGAAGGACAGAGATGCCTTCGTGGAGTTCCAATGGATACCGACCGGAACGAAATGGATCTATGTAGGGAACAATTCCAAAGTGGAAGTTAAAGGAATTGGCACTTGCCAGTTGATGATGCGTGGTGGACGCACATTGTTCCTACATGACGTATTATATGCTCCGGAGATTCGTCGGAATTTAGTGTCTGTGTTGGTGTTGATTAAACTTGGTTTTAATTTAAACTTCCATGCCAGTGGTGTTGATTTGTATTTGAGTACAAATTATTATGGTTGTGGATACTTTCTAGATGGTTTCATTGTACTAGATGTTGACTGTAGTAATGTTAACGTTTGTTATTCCCTGTTTACATCTTCCAACTCTTATGAAAATGATGTGAATGTGTGGCATGCTAGACTTGGTCATATTGGCCAACAACGAATGCAAAGATTAGCCAAAGAGGGCTTATTAGGCAATATTGAAAAAGTCAATTTGCCTATTTGCAAGCATTGCCTGGCTGGGAAAACAACAAGAAAACCATTCGGAAAAGGTACAAGAGCTGAGTTTCCTTTGCAACTAATCCATTCTGACATTTGTGGTCCAATGAATGTAAGAGCAAGGCATGGGGCTGTGTATTTCATCACATTCATAGATGATTGTACTCGATTTGGATATGTCTATTTGATTTCTCATAAATCTGAGGCATTAAGTTGCTTCAAGAAATTTATGAACTTAGTGGAAAATCAATTAGAAAAAAAAATAAAGACGTTTAGATCAGATCGAGGTCGAGAATATTTATCTAATGAGTTCAGAAATTTATGTGATGAAAAAGGAATAGAAAGACAGTTGTCTATTCCATATACTCCTCAACAAAATGGTGTTGCCGAGAGGAGGAATAGAACCCTATTGGAAATGGTTAGGTCTATGATGGCACAAGCTAACTTACCTATCACTTTTTGGGGTGATGTTTTGTTAACTGCTGCCTATGTACTTAACTGTGTGCCTTCTAAATCAGTTACTTCAACTCCATATGAGTTATGGACAGGTAGAAAACCCGATTTAAGTTTTCTTAAACCTTGGGGTTGTGCTGCTTATACTCACGAACCCTCTCATAAATATGGGAAACTGGGTCCTAGAGGCAAGAAGAGTATTTTCATAAGATACTCAGAGTACTCAAAAGGGTATGTGTTTATAGGTGCACAAGAAAGTGGGAGTATAACTGAATTTGAATCACGAGATGTCACATTCTTAGAGAATGAGTTTCCTACTAAGGGCGAAATAGGTGAGAACTACTCACTATTTGAAACTTTGGATCCTGATAATGAAATTGATTAGGTTCGTCCAAATGGGAGCAATGTGAGAAGTGAGGAATTAAATGAGACTCAATCTCAAATGCAACCGTTTGATGAGACGATACCGCCATTATCTAATCCAAGTGGAAGCATAATGGAGAATGATGTGCCACGTGTACAATCTCCCGTACGGCGAACAAGTCGCAAAAGTGTTCCCCGACGACGTTTTGATATTGAAGGGGAAACTTTCATCGTTGCTCCACAAGATGAAGATGAGCCAAGGAATGTAAATGAGGCTCTAAGTTGCCCTAATAAGGAAAAATGGATAAGTGCAATGAAGAAGAAATGGAGTCAATGAAATCAAACCATGTTTGGGAACTGGTTGATCTTCCAAAAGGACGCAAAGCTATTGGGAATAAATGGGTTCTTAAAATAGAGCGAAAAGCTGATGGCTCAATAGAAAGATATAAAGCTCGCCTCGTGGCGAAAGGGTATAATCAACAGGAAGGAATTGATTATGAGGAAACTTTTTCTCCTGTAGTGAGATTTACCTCAATTCGCCTTATTCTGGCAATAGTGGCAAGTATGGATCTTGAATTACATCAAATGGATGTAAAGACTGCTTTTCTGAATGGAGAAATAGAAGAAGAAATTTACATGGAGCAACCAGTTGGCTTCAATGTGAAGGGCCAAGAACAAAAGGTATGTCGACTTTTGAGATCGATATATGGCCTTAAGCAGTCTTCAAGACAATGGTATACGCGTTTTCATAATGCCATAGTGGCCTATGATTTTACAATGATTGATGAAGATCATTGCGTGTATATCAAAAGATCCAAGGATCAATTTGTGATCTTATCATTATATGTTGATGACATACTGATTGCCGGAAGCAATAAGGAGTTGGTTAATACTATTAAAGTTGGTTATCGTCCAATTTTGAGATGAAAGATATGGGTGAAGCTGCATATATTCTTGGAGTTAAGATTTCAAGAGATCGTTCTAAGAGATTATTGTCTCTTTCGCAAGAGACTTATATCAACAAAGTTCTTGAACGATTTAATATGCATGATTGTAAACCCATCGAAACTCCTATTGCAAAAGGTGAAGAATTGAGCCGTAGGTTGTGTCCTAGGACTCCACAAGAGAAGGAACAAATGAAACACGTTCCTTATGCTAGTGTTGTTGGGAGCTTATGTACGCTATGATGTGTACAAGACCTGACATATGTTTTGCAGTTGGAATGGTAAGTAGATACCAATCCAATCTAGGTCACGCACATTGGAAAGCCGTCAAAAGAATCATGAGGTATCTAAAGGTACTGCTAATTATTCTCTGAGTTATCAAGGAAAGGATTTGCGACTTGAAGGCTACTCAGATGCTGACTGGGGAGGAGATTTAGACGAAAGGAAATCTACCTCTGGTTTTGTATTCTTACTGAATAATGGCGTCATATCTTGGAGCAGTAAGAAACAAACATGTATAGCATTGTCCACCATGGAAGCAGAGTTCGTGGCATTGTCAGCAGCAGTACAAGAGGGAGTTTGGCTTAAGAGATTTTTGGATCATTTAAGTGTTGTTGAGCATACTGCAAGCTCATTGTTAGTCAATTGTGATAGCCAAGCAGCAATAGCATACACTAAGGATCCTAAATATCATGGCAAGACCAAACATATAGATACCAAGTATAACTTTGTTAAAGACATGGTAGCACAGAAAGATGTGAACTTGAAGTACATATCTACGCATAGTATGATAGCAGATCCTATGACGAAGCCAATTCCTAGAGATGTTTTCATTGGTCATGTAAAATCTCTAGGACTGCGTAGATGCTGATTACTAAATATTGTTATTTCCCTAAATGTTCACATTTGAATGAGATTGTTATGATGGAAACAATTCCTAAATATAAAACGATAATTGTGGAAAAATGTGCCCATTCTACGCATGAATCACCGATCGTTCAAAGTATATTACACAAAACGAACATACCTCTTTTGCCACAGATTAAATGCACTTATCGCTGCCTTGAAAGAAGACAATCCATAGATTGCTTACCTTTCTGTGAGAATGTTTTCCGATGATGAATGAGGAAGAAGAGCAACTGCTTTCCTCACGATGAAGCACTCTTCTCGATTTTGTTTTTAGAGAATAACTGCCAAGTGCAGTTATTTCTTTCATGGGCTGGGTTAGCCCATCATGGGCGGCCCAAAATTCAATAATAAAAAACCATCATCTCCCACTCGCACATGGTGGGCTAAACATTAACTCATTCTTCTTTGCGATATTCATACAAGCAAATAATTCGTGCGACCAGCATACTTCGAGAGCTCATTGCGATGCATTTGTTAGGAATACATAGCAGCTCAAAATTGGGTACAACATTTTCGAGTAGATATAATATGCAGTCCCTTAGATCAATCAGTCACATTTATATCTTCTTTGATCTCTTTTAGTATCTTGTATATTGTATTCACAACTATGATTTACTTAAAATCATAATTGGTCGACCTGTGAATACAAAAATAGAATGTGACATCATAATAAAATTGATCTTCCTCTTTCCTTAAACCTCTCTATTTCAGTCCAGCTCGCTTTTCTAGAAATGCCCCATTAGATCGAATCATTCATGACCATTGGCAACATTCTAAGATAGCGAACTCTGAATAGAAACTTTGAGAATAAGTTAGAGTCGTGAAGGCACCATTTGAGGAACTCATATCCTCTAGAGTCTCACACGGCATAAAGTTGAGATCAAAAACTTTTGCCACTCATATCGGTCGTCTTATGCATACGTAGTATGAAATACGTATTACGGTATTAACTCCTTTCCCGTGGAGCGTATGTCTTTACTTTCAATACCGTACAGATGATAGTTCAGACATGCCTAATGTCTAAACTCGAGTTCACGTATCTACTCTTCTAAAGAATCCATTAGAACTCACATCTGGCATCAAAAACAGATAAAGTAAAATATGTGGGTTATTTTACTTTCGGACATAGTAAATGTTATGTCCTCATCTTAGCACTTAGCTAAGGCAACATTTATATTTTAAACTTGAGCTCTCGATTATCACCTAGATAATAAGTCTAAAAATTGTCTCATCTCTATTTATCACACAGTAAATAGAGGCGATTACCCGTGTGAGTGGATTAATCTTATCTGTCCGACATACTTTCTCGTCATAATACACTAAGTATTAATATGCATAAATAAAAATATCATAAGCATTAACAATGAAATAACAATCTCATTCAAATGTGAACATTTAGGGAAATACAATATTTAGTAATCAGCATCTACGCAGTCCTAGAGATTTTACATGACCAATGAAAACATCTCTAGGAATTGGCTTCGTCATAGGATCTGCTATCATACTATGCGTAGATATGTACTTCAAGTTCACATCTTTCCGTGCTACCATGTCTTTAACAAAGTTATACTTGGTATCTATATGTTTGGTCTTGCCATGATATTTAGGATCCTTAGTGTATGCTATTGCTGCTTGGCTATCACAATTGACTAACAATGAGCTTGCAGTATGCTCAACAACACTTAAATGATCCAAAAATCTCTTAAGCCAAACTCCCTCTTGTACTGCTGCTGACAATGCCACGAACTCTGCTTCCATGGTGGACAATGCTATACATGTTTGTTTCTTACTGCTCCAAGATATGACGCCATTATTCAGTAAGAATACAAAACCAGAGGTAGATTTCCTTTCGTCTAAATCTCCTCCCCAGTCAGCATCTGAGTAGCCTTCAAGTCGCAAATCCTTTCCTTGATAACTCAGAGAATAATTAGCAGTACCCTTTAGATACCTCATGATTCTTTTGACGGCTTTCCAATGTGCGTGACCTGGATTGGATTGGTATCTACTTACCATTCCAACTGCAAAACATATGTCAGGTCTTGTACACATCATAGCGTACATTAAGCTCCCAACAGCACTAGCATAAGGAACGTGTTTCATTTGTTCCTTCTCTTGTGGAGTCCTAGGACACAACCTACGGCTCAATTCTTCACCTTTTGCAATAGGAGTTTCGATGGGTTTACAATCATGCATATTAAATCGTTCAAGAACTTTGTTGATATAAGTCTCTTGCGAAAGAGACAATAATCTCTTAGAACGATCTCTTGAAATCTTAACTCCAAGAATATATGCAGCTTCACCCATATCTTTCATCTCAAAATTGGACGATAACCAACTTTAATAGTATTAACCAACTCCTTATTGCTTCCGGCAATCAGTATGTCATCAACATATAATGATAAGATCACAAATTGATCCTTGGATCTTTTGATATACACGCAATGATCTTCATCAATCATTGTAAAATCATAGGCCACTATGGCATTATGAAAACACGTATACCATTGTCTTGAAGACTGCTTAAGGCCATATATCGATCTCAAAAGTCGACATACCTTTTGTTCTTGGCCCTTCACATTGAAGCCAACTGGTTGCTCCATGTAAATTTCTTCTTCTATTTCTCCATTCAGAAAAGCAGTCTTTACATCAATTTGATGTAATTCAAGATCCATACTTGCCACTATTGCCAGAATAAGGCGAATTGAGGTAAATCTCACTACAGGAGAAAAAGTTTCCTCATAATCAATTCCTTCCTGTTGATTATACCCTTTCGCCACGAGGCGAGCTTTATATCTTTCTATTGAGCCATCAGCTTTTCGCTCTATTTTAAGAACCCATTTATTCCCAATAGCTTTACGTCCTTTTGGAAGATCAACTAGTTCCCAAACATGGTTTGATTTCATTGACTCCATTTCTTCTTCCATTGCACTTATCCATTTTTCCTTATTAGGGCAACTTAGAGCCTCATTTACATTCCTTGGCTCATCTTCATCTTGTGGAGCAACGATGAAAGTTTCCCCTTCAATATCAAAACATCGTTGGGGAACACTTTTGCGACTTGTTCGCCGTACGGGAGATTGTACACGTGGCACATCATTCTCCATTATGCTTCCACTTGGATTAGATAATGGCGGTATCGTCTCATCAAATAGTTGCATTTGAGATTGAGTCTCATTTAATTCCTCACTTCTCACATTGTTCCCATTTGGACGAACCTGATCAATTTCATTATCAGGATCCAAAGTTTCAAATAGTGAGTAGTTCTCACCTATTTCGCCCTTAGTAGGAAACTCATTCTCTAAGAATGTGACATCTCGTGATTCAAATTCAGTTTTCTACCTGTCCATAACTCATATGGAGTTGAAGTAACTGATTTAGAAGGCACACAGTTAAGTACATAGGCAGCAGTTAACAAAACATCACCCCAAAAAGTGATAGGTAAGTTAGCTTGTGCCATCATAGACCTAACCATTTCCAATAGGGTTCTATTCCTCCTCTCGGCAACACCATTTTGTTGAGGAGTATATGGAATAGACAACTGTCTTTCTATTCCTTTTTCATCACATAAATTTTTGAAATCATTAGATAAATATTCTCGACCTCGATCTGATCTAAACGTCTTTATTTTCTTTTCTAATTGATTTTCCACTAAGTTCATAAATTTCATGAAGCAACTTAATGCCTCAGATTTATGAGAAATCAAATAGACATATCCAAATC
Source organism: Calamus simplicifolius (assembly GCA_900491605.1). NCBI lineage: Eukaryota > Viridiplantae > Streptophyta > Magnoliopsida > Arecales > Arecaceae > Calamus > Calamus simplicifolius. The sequence goes on from UESW01002286.1 coordinate 115,876, forward strand.
GAGTACAATCATCTATGAATGTGATGAAATACACAGCCCCATGCCTTGCTCTTACATTCATTGGACCACAAATGTCAGAATGGATTAGTTGCAAAGGAAACTCAGCTCTTGTACCTTTTTCGAATGGTTTTCTTATTGTTTTCCCAGCCAGGCAATGCTTGCAAATAGGCAAATTGACTTTTTCAATATTGCCTAATAAGCCCTCTTTGGCTAATCTTTGTATTCGTTGTTGGCCAATATGACCAAGTCTAGCATGCCACACATTCACATCATTTTCATAAGAGTTGGAAGATGTAAACAGGGAATAACAAACGTTAACATTACTACAGTCAACATCTAGTACAATGAAACCATCTAGAAAGTATCCACAACCATAATAATTTGTACTCAAATATAAATCAACACCACTGGCATGGAAGTTTAAATTAAAACCAAGTTTAATCAACACCAACACAGACACTAAATTCCGACGAATCTCCGGAGCATATAATACGTCATGTAGGAACAATGTGCGTCCACCACGCATCATCAACTGGCAAGTGCCAATTCCTTTAACTTCCACTTTGGAATTGTTTCTCTACATAGATTCATTTCGTTCCGGTCGGTATCCATCGGAACTCCACGAAGGCATCTCTGTCCTTCGCTACATGGTCTGTTGCTCCCGAATCTATAGTCCACAAAGGATTAGACTCAGTTAAAAATACAGAACTTGACACATAGACAAAGTTCTTAAGAATGTAATGGGAGTTTACCTTCTTTGGCTCGCCGCAATCGCGAGCAAAGTGGCCCTTCTTGCTACAGTTGTAGCATTTCACCTTTGACATATTCTTAACTTGAGGACGCTTTCATCTTTTGTGTTGATCATCTTTCGGTTTCTTCCCAGAAGAACTCGCTCTCTTACCTTTCCACCTTTTGAACGAATCAGGACGCTTGCGCTTAAAGCTCGAAGGCCCTTGTGAGCTAGAACCTGTATAGTAAATGTCAATTACCGACTTATCTGCCAGGAGACGGTCCTTCTCTAGCTCTAAGTGGCGCACTGCATCCTCAAAGGTTTTGATGTTCTCATTGTGAGTTAAGTGCAACTTCAAATGCTCCCAACTCTGAGGTAAAGAACGAATCACTGCTTGCACTTGCTGCTCATCGGTCAGAACATGGCCAGCATCCTTCAGCTCATTAATCATGTTTGACATTTTCCTTAAATGTTGTTTTATGGACTGACCATGTGGCTTCTTATAAGAATCAAATCTTATAGTGAGCTGTCTAAGCTTGGTTACAGATGTATGACCAAACCTTGCTGCCAATGCTCCCCACATCTCCTTAGCATTTTCAAAACGCCTAAACTCTCGCATGACATCATTATCCATGCTACTCAGCAATGTGATGCGAGCAAGGGAGTTCTTCCTTTTCCATACAGCAAATGCATCCTTATCTCTCTTATGTTGTGCAGTGTTTCCGTCTTCAGGCTCTACCATAACCAGGTTAAGAGCTTCAACAACCTCTTGCTCTTCCAGCACATATTGGATTTTCATATGCCAAATTTCATAATTATCACCGTTAAACTTTTCTCCTTTGTTCAGTTCAGCAACTATATTCTTTGAAGCTGAAGCCATTGAATCTGAATATATCAGATAAACAAGCACAGATTGTTAATGCCACTTATTTATGCATAAATTTTACACAAAATGATTATTTTAATGAATAATCTCACATAGGCTTTAGATTCAAAAGTTCACTACGTTCCCAATCATCATCAAAAACCTAATGTGAAATTACCGTTAATGTAATCATTAAGGTAAAATTACGTTCTTTAAAGTTGCTAAAACTCTTAGAACTCCCACTCAACTCCATATGTATGAATAAAATAAATATTAAAATAGAATAGTACTATGAACTATTCATAACATGAATATCCATCAACATTCATTTATCTAACATTATGTTCATAAGGAATGAATCCATCATGTTGAGAAATTATTGAAACATAATTGCCCCAACTTTATTGATTTTGATGATTTCCAAAAGCCATGAGTACCTTAAAGAATACAATGTGTTTATTTATCAAAAACCTTGAGCTTATTCAAATTGAAATGGAACTATCAATGGTTATATAATGAGTTTTGAATCTATTAGAAAAAGGAGTTTCAAGTTCTATGCTTAAAAGATTTCAAAAAGGAATTTTTACATTATAATTCAATCGATGAATTCTT
>UESW01002286.1:122913-130413 GCA_900491605.1 Calamus simplicifolius
ATGTGATGCTAGTCCGCAAGACCAACGGAAGCTGGAGAATGTGCGTAGATTTCACCGACCTCAACAAGGCATGCCCTAAAGACAGCTTTCCCCTGCCTCGAATCGATCAACTGGTGGACGCTACATCCGGCCATGAGGTCCTTAGCTTCATGGATGCTTTCTCTGGATACAATCAGATCCGGATGAATCCGGCGGATGAAGAAACTACCTCCTTCATAACTGAAAAGGGGCTATATTGCTACAAGGTAATGCCTTTTGGGTTAAAGAATGCGGGAGCCACTTACCAGAGGCTGATGAACAAGGTCTTTGAAGGTCAGATAGGACGTAACATGGAAGTGTACGTGGACGACATGTTGACAAAAAGCGTCCATGCCATCGACCACATCGCGGACCTAGCGGAAACTTTTGACAGCCTTCGTCGGTACCAATGAAGCTAAACCCTCGCAAGTGTGCATTTGGGGTAACAGCTGGGAAGTTCTTGGGTTTCATGGTGACCCGGAGGGGGATCGAAGCGAACCCGGACAAAGTCCAAGCCATCTTGGATATGAGGCCTCCTGCCAATAAGAAGGAGATACAGCGCCTGACGGGGAGAGTAGCCGCCCTAAGCCGCTTCCTATCCAAGTCCGCTGAAAGGTGTTTACCTTTCTTCAAGGCGCTTCGCAGAGTCAACGAGTTCGAATGGACGAAAGAATGCCAGGAGGCGTTTGAAGGGTTAAAGGAATTCTTATCTACCCCGCCACTGCTAGCCAAGCCGACGGGTAGAGAAGAACTCCTTCTGTACCTCGCGGCCTCTCCTGAAGCTGTTAGCTCTGTGCTAGTCCGTGTGGACACTGATGGCACACAAAGGCCGGTATACTATACGAGTAAGGTGCTTCATGATGCAGAGACCCGATATTCAAACATGGAAAAAATCATCTTTGCATTGATCGTGTCTGCCCAGCGTCTGCGGCCATACTTCCAAGCCCACCCGATCGCGGTGATCACAGACCAGCCTCTGAAGACAGTTCTAGCTCGCCCAGATACTTTGGTCGGCTGGCAAGGTGGGCCCTCAAGCTGGGGGAGTTTGATCTATCTTTCCGTCCTCGTTCGGCCATGAAGTCTCAAGTCTTGGCAGATTTTTTGGTTGAATGTACCTAGGGAATGGAACCACCTAAAGAACCTCATACGGACACTCAGCCCCTCGGAACCAGTGATGATGAGTGGGTCCTTCATGTGGATGGGGCATCGAACTCTCAAGGGAGCGGAGCAGGCCTCATCTTGGCCAACTCGGATGGGGTTGTGACCGAATGTGCACTTCGCTTCCTCTTTCCAGCCACTAATAATCATGCGGAATATGAAGCTTTGCTATCCGGCATGAGGTTGGCTCGAGAGCTTGGGGTGAAACGCCTTAGGGCATTCACCGACTCCCAACTGGTTGCCGGCCAGATTACAAAGGAATACGAGGCAAGGGATCCCATCATGGCCCGCTACTTAGAAATGGTGCACTCGCTGATTTCCCCCTTCACTCACTTCAGCGTCAGCTACATTCTTCGACAGGAGAATGCTAGAGCCGACGCCTTATCCCGTCTTGCCGCCTCAGCTGATGGGATGTTGGGAAAGGCTTATGTGGAGCACTTAGAAGCCCCGAGTATTGATGTACCAAGAGAAACTTTACCAGTGGAGCAGGAGCCCTTCTGGATGGACACCTATGTCCGGTACTTTACTGAGGGCACCCTTCCAGAAGACCCTGCCGAAGCTAGGAAACTAAAAAGACGGGCCCCAAAGTTTTTATTATGGAGGAAAAGCTCTATCGAAGGTCATTCTCATACCCTATTCTCAGGTGTGTCGGTCCCACCGACGCCAATTATATTCTGCGGGAGATACACGAAGGGATATGCGGAAGCCATCTGGGGGGCAGGCTCTTGCATATAAAGCTCTACGTCAGGGGTATTATTGGCTGACAATGAAGGAGGATGCATCCGAACTCATTAAGAGATGTGACAGCTGCCAGCGTCATGCCAACATCCAACATCAACCGGCATCTCAGCTGACCCCTCTAGCTGCACCGTGGCCCTTTGCACAGTGGGGCATGGACATCCTGGGACCGTTCCCTCCTGCCTCCGGACAACGTAAGTTCCTAGTGGTGGTCGTCGACCATTTTACTAAGTGGATCGAGGCGGAAGCTCTTGCTAAGATCATGGAAGCCAAAGTAAGGGCTTTCTTTTGGAAATCTGTGGTGTGCCGGTTCGGCTACCCCACACCCTCGTTACAGACAACGGCCGACAGTTTGATAATACAGCCTTCCGGGAATTTTGCGATGGCCTGGGCATCCATCATCGATTTACTCAGTAGGGCATCCCCAAACCAACGGCACAGCCGAGGTGACCAATCGCATCATCCTCCAAGGACTCAGGGCTGGCTAGATAGCTGCAAAGGGCGCTGGGTGGAAGAACTTTCCAGTGTGCTGTGGGCCTACCACACGACGCCGCGAGCGCCTACTGGGAAAATCCCTTTCAGCTTGGTCTTTGGACCGAGGCGGTCATCCCAGTGGAAATAGGAGCTCCTAGTCCCCGAACGGAATTATACCGCGAAGAAAGCAACTCAAACCAGCTGAGGGCCGATCTGGATTTAGTGGAAGAATTGCGAGATCAAGCACAGCTTCGCATGGCAGCGTTTCGTCAGCGAGTGGCCAAGCACTACAACTCTCGGGTGCGACCCAAGACATTCCGTCTGGGAGACCTCGTTCTGCAAAGAGCTGAAGTATCAAAGCCGACAGAGGGGGGCAAGCTAGCACCAAAATGGGAAGGACCATACCGTGTCAAGGAGACACTCCACCATGGGGCGTACAAAGTCGAAGAACTAGACGGGAAACCGCTCCCTCGCACCTGGAACGCCGACAACTTGCGCCGGTACTATCAATAGAACTCTATCATCATTAATTTGAAACTGTTTGATACATGAATGATCAACATGTTCTTATTTTCAAATGAGTATGTTTAACACTAAAGACCAACCCCGCGTTGGCACCAAAGACCGGCGCCCAGCGTTGGCACCAAAGACTGGCGCCCAGCGTCAGCACACTAAAGACCAACCCCGCGTTGGCAACAAAGACCAACCCCGCGTTGGCACCAAAGACCGGCGTCCAGCGTCGGCAACAAAGACCAACTTTGCGTTGGCACCAAAGACCGGCGCCCAGCGTCGGCACACTAAAGACCAACCCCGCGTTGGCACCAAAGACCGACGCCCAGCGTCGGCAACAAAGACCAACTCCGCGTTGGCACCAAAGACCGGCGCCCAGCGTCGGCAACAAAGACAACCCCGCGTTGGCACCAAAGACCGGTGCCCAGCGTCGGCAACAAAGACCAACCCCGCGTTGGCACCAAAGATCGGCGCCCAGCGTCGGCAACAAAGACCAACTCCGCGTTGGCACCAAAGACCGGTCCCAGCGTCGGCAACAAAGACCAACTCCGCGTTGGCACCAAAGACCGGCGCCCAGCGTCAACAACAAAGACCAACCCCGCGTTGGCACCAAAGATCGATGCCCAGCGTCAGCAACAAAGACCAACTCCGCATTGGCACCAAAGACCGGCGCCCAGCGTCGGCAACAAAGACCAACTCCGCGTTGGCACCAAAGACCGGCGCCCAGCATTGGCACCAAAGACTGGCGCCCAGCGTCGGCACACTAAAGACCAACCCCGCGTTGGCAACAAAGACCAACCCCACATTGGCACCAAAGACCGGCGCCCAGCGTCGGCAACAAAGACCAACTTCGCGTTGGCACCAAAGACCGGCGTCCAGCGTCGGCACACTAAAGACCAACCCCGCGTTGGCACCAAAGATCGGCGCCCAGCGTCGGCAACAAAGACCAACCCGCGTTGGCACCCAAGACCGGTGCCCAGTGTCGGCAACAAAGACCAACTCCGCATTGGCACCAAAGACCGGCGCCCAGCGTCGGCAACAAAGACCAACTCCGTGTTGGCACCAAAGACCGGCACCCAGCGTCGGCAACAAAGACCAACCCCGCGTTGGCACCAAAGACCGGCGCCCATCGCAACAAAGACCAACTCCGCGTTGGTACCAAAGATGGCGCCCAGCATCGGCAACAAAACCAACTCCGCGTTGGCACCAAAGACCGGCGCCCAGCGTTGGCACCAAAGACTGGCGCCCAGCGTCGGCACACTAAAGACCAACCCCGCGTTGGCAACAAAGACCAACCCCGCGTTGGCACCAAAGACCGGCGCCCAGCGTCGGCAACAAAGACCAACTTCGCATTGGCACCAAAGACCGGCGCCCAGCGTCGGCACACTAAAGACCAACCCCGCATTGGCACCAAAGACCGGCGCCCAGCGTCGGCAACAAAGACCAACTACGCGTTGGCACCAAAGACCGGCGCCCAGCGTCGGCAACAAAGACCAACCCCGCGTTGGCACCAAAGACCGGAGCCCAGCGTCGGCAACAAAGACCAACTCATCGTTGGCACCAAAGACCAAAGACCGGCGCCCAGCGTCGGCAACAAAGACTAACTCCGCGTTGGCACCAAAGACCGACGCCCAGCGTCGGCAACAAAGACCAACCCCGCGTTGGCACCAAAGACCGGCGCCCAGCGTCGGCAACAAAGACCAACTCCGCGTTGGCACCAAAGACCGGCGCCCAGCGTCGGCACACTAAAGACCAACCCCGCATTGGCACCAAAGATCAGTGCACAGCGTCGGCAACAAAGACCAACTCCGCGTTGGCACCAAAGACCGGCACCCAGCGTTGGCACCAAAGACTGGCGCCCAGCGTCGGCACACTAAAGAACAACTTGCGTTGGCACCAAAGACCAGCGTCCAGCGTTGGCACCAAAGACCAATTCTGCGAAGACCGGATCTGCTCCGGCAGTCAAAGACCGGCGCCCAGCGTCGGTGCCAAAAACCAACTCCGCGTCGGGAAAAAGACCTGTGTCCGCGTCACCACCGAATGTTGGCCTTGTGTTAGCACTTGGGACAATTTCGCGGTTCATGGTCCCATTTCGCGTAACCTACTTGACATAGCCCTACTGGTTGGTGATTCACGACAGTTTACCCAACTAAAGCTAATCATAACCAAAGGCGTGAAATAGGGATTAAAACATTCATTGATGGCTAAAAGGTTACAAAATTGCCGAACTAAGTCGGACTTAGAGCGATACAAAAAGAGAAACTAAAGCTATTAATGGTCATCTGAAGCCGGGACATCATCCTCAGGAACGTCATCAGGCTTCAGTCCCTCAATATCCTCTAGGTCGTAGAGCTCCTGGATCTTATCTTTGCAGTCTTGAAAGCCGGCGTCATAAGCAAGCGCCGCTGACTCGGCCACCTCCTTATCGAAGGCTTTGGACTTTTTAAAATCTTCTACGGCCTCGGCAACCCTTTTTTCAGCCTCGAGAGCTTTTTCTCGGACTCAATGGCCCCCCTCTGGGCCTCTGTCACTGCCACCTCCAGATCTGCAATTTTGGTCATGTATTGGCGGGTGGCTTCTTTGGCTGCATTTGTCTCAGCGAGGCAGAGCTTAATTGGGTCTTCAAAACACACACCTCCATTTCTGCCACCTTCAGCTTCTCTTCGGCTGCCCTTTGGTTCTCCTCGGCCGCTTTCTGTTTTTCCTCGGCCACCTGAGCATTATCTAGCTCATTGGCTGCGCGGCGCTGAGCAACCTCTAGCGCATACTCAGCCTTTTCGGCTCTTAGCCGGGTGACATCGATTTCACCCTTTAGGGCGGCCCGAGTATCCTCCAGAGCCATTGCCGCCTTTTCCTCCTTGACTTGGAGGGACAACATCTCCTCCCGTGCTTGTTCGATGGCGGTATCGCTCAGTGTCCAGAGGTTCTTCAGAGCGACTAGAGAGTTCAAGGCCTGGAGGAAATGTCAAGGTGAGAAAAAAAAAATTATAAAGGAGAAAAATCTCACCTAGAGATGCGCCACCGATGCTTCGTGGAAGAAGGTGACTCTCCCCTGACCCCGGAGAAACTCTTGCAACTCAACCACCGTGGCTTCCTCCAGGGTCCGTTCAGCCCAGTGGCTGTGATTTGCCAACAGCGATTGGAAGGAAGGATCGACGCCCCTCTCTTCCCTTGGCGTTGGGCCTACAGAGGCAGATTCCGCCTCTGAACTTGCCACCTCCGACCCCTTAGCTGGTGGAGGCGCTTCAGCTGTCGCCCCCATGGGAGGCAGAACAGCTGCTGGGATCGTCGCTACTCCCGCAGGAGCTTGTTCGTCTCTACGGCCTTAGGCGAGGGCGACGATGCCCTTGCAATCCTCTCAGGAGAAGGGTCGAGCAGAATAACTGGAGGAGTTGAAGCTGCGGATCTTCCCTCTAGATGGCTTGGTTCTACCTCCTTGCCGGTCTCGGCCCTAACTTCTGTCATGGCGGGTTTGTCGCCTTGGGCCTTGGCCGCCTCGCATGTATGCGAGGGTTCCGCAGTTCTGGCCCCCTTGGCCTCGACCTCATCAGCGTCGGCCTTTTTAGGGCCGCCCTTTTTCAAAACCTTTGCACGTAGTGGCTTCACGACTTTAGCCCCTCCAGTGTCGGCCCTCTCTGCGTCGGCCCTTCCAGCGTCGGCCCTCCTCAGGACTTTAGCAATAGCTCTTCTTTGGACAGGGGGCACGTCCCCTGTAACCTTCCTCTTCCTGGAGGCCGCTTGCTTGAGCTCATGAAGCGACGGCGCCATCCCTACACAGGCGGAGGATAGTTAAAAAAGAAAGAAAAAAAAAAGGGGAAGAGGAAAAGAAAAAGAAGAAAAGCAAAGGGAGGAGAAGAGAGGCGAGTGATCAAGTGCTCACCCCTCACGGGAATTAAATCGGCAAGACGAAGGTTCTCCTCGGCTAAAATCATATTACACCGAGGGATGTCGGCAGTCAGAAGCTGCCCAAATGCCATTCGATCTCGTGGAAGGATGGAGGGATCCCTATTAGCATCAATGTTGGGTATCCCCCAGCTTCCACGAACCCCACCGATGTCAGCAAAGAAGAATTTGTCCTTCCACCCTTTGACGGAAGTAGGAAGGCACAATTTGAGGATCCTATTAGACCTAGGGGTGAAGGACCACCAACCCGATTGCTTGCGAAGGGTGTAAAAGCTGCAGAACAAAGAGATACTGGCCTCAATGCCTTGCAAGTGGCAGAGTACCAGAAAACCGACGATGGTCCGGATTGAATTGGGAACTAACTGGGAGGGAGTCAAAGAGTATCAATCTAGGAGATTGAGAATAAAAGGGTGGATAGGCAACCAAAGCTCAGCCTTAAAAAAGGCTCCGTACAAAGCAACCCTTCCGGAACGGGAAGAAGTTACTCTGTCATTGGGGGTAGGGAAGAACAAATGAAGGTCCGACGGGAAGCTATACCTGGCTTTTAGGTTTACTATGTCTTGAGCAGACATAGCGGACGCAGTCCCTTCGGGGGACTCCTTGGCAACCCTAGAAGGACCGGCAGCCATCGAATGGCTCCGGACGGAAATCCGCCCACCGGCCGGATGACTCCCGGTTAGGGGACGACTGACTGGCCGC
>UESW01002286.1:135413-167782 GCA_900491605.1 Calamus simplicifolius
TTTTTTTTCCTAGTTACCTTAACAACATATTCCTTAAAATTCTTATCTACAATTATTCCTATTTCATTTCTATTTTTATATTTTTTAGTATAATATAATTTATATCATGTATTCTATATTTCTTTAGATCTTTCATATGCCCATTTAGTCTCTTGCAAGCATATTATATTTACTTTTCTTCTAGTCATAGTGTCAACTATCTTCATAGTTTTACCTATTAGTATTCCTATGTTTCATGTTGCTACTCTAAGCTGATTATCATGGACTAACTTCTTTACCCGTACTCATCCATAGTGGAGGAACCCTTGCTCACTTATCATCGCACTATGGCACCGATGTGGTGACTCTTACCTATTTTTTGAAACATCCAAAGGTAGATACAACGCATCTCTTAACAGGGACATCTTAGCCCTTCGCATAGTCTAATGTACTAGATTCATGTTTTAAGAATTCTGACGAAGTTTAACGCTGGGTGTCAGCTACCTAACGCAACCCTCTTTCTTTACCCGGGCTTGAGACCGGCCTTGACGGAGTTAATAATATTCGGACCCTTAAATTTAATCTTTTTTAACCTTAAATTTATATGAATCTTAAAGTTACTCAATCTTTTCTATCTTTTTTATTTTTGAAATTTATCAACTATATAGATTTAGAAGTGAGAAAGTAACTGAATTTAAACTTGGGTACATTCGAATGTAGTTAAATTTAACTTTTTTTTCTATATATACACATACATATAGTGTCTTTCTTTCAATAATTTTGCTCATGAAAAAGAAAAAAAAAGAAATTCCTTTATTATTAATAAGAAAGCATTGATACAAAAATTGGTAGGATCTAATAATTAAATTCATAACGGTAAATTGCTACCTAATTGATAATTATATTCTTCTCTAAGTAAATATTTGTTGCATGAAATCTCCCAAGTTCAAACTTAAGTTGCCAAATATCTTGAAGTTAAGGATGGGCTTCAGTCAAGGGCAATGAGGCAACCGTTTTTGACAATCACTCAGGGCTGGCTGTTGGATGCCTTTTTTAAGTGGCAGCTTCCCAACAGGCACGTGAGACAACCGTTTTTCAAACTGGCCCTAAGTTGACCCAGTTGCAGCATCATTGCAAACGTAGCATCCACCGCAGTAATTTATTACCACCACGGATAATAAATGTTGCCGTTCTTCTCCATCAATTTATCAAAGGTTACTTTGATCGACAAAGACTTATTACATCATTTTTCAATGCATATTTGTTACATCGATTGTACGAATAATCATGCACATATGCTGATACCATACTATGTGCGATAAAAATCATTAAATCATTCGTACATACCAGTGTACGTATGGTGAAGGATGGGCTAGAGGAACCCAAGAGAGTTGATTCTGGTTTCAACTAGCATATATATATATATATATATATATATATATATATATATATATATATATATATATATATATATATTAATGATCTATTATGCAGACATTAAAAGAAAAATTTCCCTTTATTCCTACTTATAATGGATCTTTTTGCGTATCAGATCATAATTAATTACTTAAACTGTAGTTCAACTGATTCACAAAATTGATCAAGATTTTCGCATATTGATTGTTATGCACCATCAGGCTATCTTGTTATCCTTGACTGATGTTTGAGCTCGTCTTGATGTCATCTGTTAAGAAAATTCAGAAACCGGTTTTAAAAAATCTTCGATTGGTCACTCCAAGTTTTCGTCCTCATTAAGAGGCTTTTCTTTATTATTATTATTATTACTATTATTTATTTATTTATTTATTTTATTGATTCGAGTTGTACACAAAGAAGAACGCACGGCCGCACACGTCTGCAAATCTTTGCTCAATGACAATAACCCCTCTCGGTGAGCCGAAAAAGAGAGCTTGCAACCTACGGATGAAGCCAGCGATCGAGGGAGCAGCTATTCCCATTTTAAATCTCTTATTATTGATTCGCATCTATCCCACCTAAAGGTGCAACTCGAGCTCATGAAACTCAATTTTTTTTAATTTTAATCTTAATTCTATTTGTAAAATATCAATTCTAACCCTAACCCTAATTCTATTTGTAAAACCTTAACTCTAACCTTATTTTTAAAAATATGGTTCGGGTTGAGTTTCAGGTTGGAATTCAGGTTGATGAAAAAAAAATACTTTTTTTTCAAAGTAAATAAACATCAAATTATGGACCTCAGTAAAAAAATAAAATCCCTTGCCAATGCATAAATTGGACTCGGAGCTTTAATATTGTATTAAAAAAAAGTCTTGTATGAAATAAAGAAAAGAAGGAGATGTCGTAAACAAAGAAGAGAGAAGGCGTAAAGTGAAACGAAATGTCGAATGGTCGTCTTTATGTTTGCCTTTTTCTTTTCTGTGACCAACGTCTTGCCCTCCTTGCCTTCAAGTTGGCCATCTCGTCCGATTCGATTGGTGCCCTCAATGCTCCTAAAAATTTGATGCCGATAAGCTATCTGAGTTTGGATTATCTTAGATTCGGATTGCAGTCAATTTAAACCTGTATCAATTACAAATTGATTGGGTTCAATGGATCATTCAGACCCTAATCCGGCCCGCCCACTCATCGCTCACCGTTTTCGTCTACTTGCGTCCATCCATAAAATAATTTTTTTTATTTATCGTCAAACTGTTTTAGCGTTTTGTTTACTTAAAAAAAAAAATTGTTTCCGTATCCCGATCCTTAATTTGCCAAATCCATTAGATATTAGTACCGACCAATAATGTAAAGAACAGAGTACGGTTGGAAACGCACGCTCCATCAAAATCATCGTTGGATGAATTAAACGACACTGGATGGCAAGTTGCTCTTCGGATCACCCAACAAGAAAGATGCCGGAGTACTGCGAAAGCAACCGGTTCTCTCTCGGGTGACTAAATTCAAAGAGAAAGAGTATTTATTAAAGAAAGCTGAAACTAAAAACCTGGAACTAAAGAGGAAGAAAAATGGTAGTAGGGCCATCTAATTCAATGAACGATTAAATACCAGAAGTAAAAGAACAAATAGATGATGAGAGAAATAACGCTGCAATACTAACGAATAATACAAGAAGAAGAAGGTGTCGCATATAAGCACGCAATAGCGGCGCCGGCGTGGGAGGTGGGGGGGGCTGTGGTTCCACTAGGAGGAAAGGGACGAGAACGGTCTATCGGCGTCTCCGACGGCCATGTACCAGTGGCCCGGCCCAGCCGCCTCCTCCTCGTTGGAGAGGTCGTCGGTCCGCCGGAGCGCCGCGTGGAGCAGCACCACCACCAGCCCCACCAGTAGCGACACCAAGATGTTGAGCATCGCGTTGGTGAGCAGCAGCACTACCAGGGTGACGAAGGCGAGAACGATTAGGATCGTGCCGTCGCCGATCGTGCGGCCGAGAATGACGAAGGGCTCGTCACGGAGGAAGTAGAGAAAAAGCCAAAGAACCATCATGGCCAAGAAGACCATGAGGGAGACGGGATGCCAGAGAAGGCTAAGGAAGACGACGAGGAGGACGATGATGGCGTAGTTCACGGCGAAGCGGCCCAGGTTGGTCCGGATCCGGAGGTAGGCCTCCCCGAGGCTCGGCGGGAGACTGAAGGCGTGGATGTCGGCCAGCTCCCGCCACGGGCGACGCGTGCCCAAGGCCTCCTTCCCCCGCTCCTTGGCGCGGGAGATGAAGTCCAGGAGGGAGATGGCGCCGCCGGACGAGGTCGGGATCGTCCCATAGGTCGTCATCTCCGCGGTGATCGACGGGATGCTAACGGGAACTGGGGAAAGAGAGAGAGAGAGAGAGGAAGGAAGGAAAAGTCTTTAGTATTCCTGAAGGAGGATGGGACGGGAGGCTGGGTTCCGGGGGAAAGGGAGGTTCCACGGCGAACCGTAGTGGAGACGGAACCATAAAGAGAACAAAAAGGCTGGCCGGCACGGATTAGCAAGCGACCAGCTCCACGCTGCGTTATGAAGGCCAAAATGGGTCTGAACTCTGAACTAAGGACAGATCTCTGTTTTCATCGACTAACCTTCATGGCAGGGTCCGTTTCGGCGGGTACATGCGAACGAGACACGGCTTAGAGCTGAAGTTTCTCCACATGAATGAGATAGCACGGCATAGATATTAGGTTTCATGTATTGTTAATTGAAAAGCATTTATCCAAGATTACGGTCCAGTTTCGGACGCTGTGGTCGTGGCATTCCCAAAGCTACGTGAACCCAATACAAACAGACAAGAAAACGAAAACGTAACGTGTACTCCCTCGAGAAAATGAGAGCGAGTATTTTAATCTTTATAGTTTAGAATCTTCTTAAAACATTGATTTAAGGTTCCATTTGATAGCAAGTAATCTATTAAAATTATTAGTAATTTAAATAAGATATATTAGATAATTATGTTTGATATATATTTAAATAGCTTATTTTATAGTGAAAGATAATCTAGATTATCTAATAAAAAGATGATTATCTACGTTACTAGAGATATCATAATCCGATAATTTCTTTTGTGATAAAATTGTCTTTGCTTTTCTTTGATCGCTCTCTACTCACCTCCTCTATTGACTTCACTGGAATCTTCCGATTAGTGGCTTTCGACATCCTCACCGACCGCTTCGAATATTATTTATAAATATAATTTTTTTAAATATTATCATTTATAAATATAAATTTTTTTAAATTAAATATAATAATATATAATTTTTTAATAATTTAATTTATGAATATTTTGAGAATTTGATGTTATATGACTGGTAATCTGTTTGTCATAAACACAGTAATATTACTGTAGTATTACCTATGTATACCAAAAATAGTAATCAATATTCTGTTAGAGCTTATGGTCTTCTCTAGGATTCGATTAGAAACTTCTACTTGCCCACTCATTTGCGGGTGATAAAGTGTGGCTATCTTATGGGTGATGTTATACTTCTTCATTAGTGATGCAAAGAATTTGTTACAGAAGTGTATTCCATAGCCACTAATGATAACCCTTGGAATACCAAATCGGGAGAGGATATGCTTCTTGAGAAATTTTACAATAATTTTGCTGTTATTGGTTCTGCAAGGTACTGCCTCTATCTACTTGGATACGTAATCTACGGCTATCAAAATATATTCGTTTTCAAAATCTTTTAAAAACGGTCCTATAAAGTCAATTTCACGTACATCAAAAATTTTACAATCAATATTGAATTTATAGGCATCGTATCTCTCTTTGTGATCCGGCCTATTTACTAGCACCTAACACAACTTTTACAATATTCATAAGCATCTTTGAATATGTTAGGCCAGTAGAATCCACATTGGAGCACCTTTGTCGCTGTCTTTTTAGCTCCAAAATGACAACCACAAGCTTGGTCATGGCAAAAGGATAAAATGCTCCTAACTTCTTGATCTGGGATGCATCTCCTAATAATCAGGTCAGGACATTGTTTAAGTAAATATGGGTCATCCCAAATAAAGTATTTTATTTGAAAGAGAAATCAATTTGTATCCTAAGCATTCCAATGCATTGAAATCTAACCAGTGCCTAAGTAATTGACTATGTCGATGCACCATGGTTCCATGGTGACAAACATAAGTTGTTCATCAGAAAGGACTAGTTGATAGGTAGCTCTTCAGTAGGTGTGATCGCTAACCTAGATAAATGATCGGCCACTGCATTTTTAGTAACCTTTTTATCTATAATCTTTAGATCAAATTCTTGTAAGAGTAAGATCCATCTAATTAAGCGCACCTTGGCATCCTTCTTTGAAAGAAGATGCCTGATGGCAGAGTGATCAGTATAGATGACAACATGACCCTACTAAGTAAGGCCTAATTTTTTTTAGTGCAAATATCACAGCTAAAAATTCTTTTTCAGTGGTAGAATAGTTGAGTTGTGCATCATTCAAGGTCTTACTAGCATAGTAGATCACTCGAGGTGGCTTATCAATTCTTTGACCTAGGATCGCTCTTAATTCTCTCTTTAAATATTCAAAGGACTCAAGACATTTCGATGTAAAGTCAAATTTGACTTCTTTGGCTAATAGATTAGTCAATGGTCGAGCCACTTTGCTAAAATTCTTGATAAATCTTCTATAAAATTCAGCATGTCCAAGGAATGATCTTATTTCTTTGACTGATTTAGGTAGAGAAAGATTTGTCTACTTTGGCCTTGTCTACTTCTATACCTTTATTTGAAATTACATAGCCAAGGACAATACCTTTCTTCACCATAAATTAGCACTTCTTCAATTTAGTACTAGATGCTTTTTCTTGCAACTTTTTAAGACTAGTTTAAGGTGATATAGGCATTCAAAAAAAGTAGACCCAAAAATAAAAAAAGTCATCCATGAAAATCTCAAGGAACCATTCTACCATATCAAAGAAAATACTAATCATACACCTTTGAAAGGTAGATGGTGCATTACACAAGCCAAAGAGCATATGTCTATAGGCGAAAGTTCCATATGGACAGGTAAATTGTCTTCTCTTGATCCTCTAGGGCTATTGCAATTTGATTGTAACCAGAGTATCCATCCAGAAAATAGTAAAAGTTATGCCCTGCTAATCGTTCTAACATTTGGTCTATAAAGGGCAGAGAAAAGTATTTCTTCTTAGTGGCAGCATTTAATTTTCTATAATTGATGTACACTACCATTCTGTTTGAATTCTTGTAGGGACCAACTCATTGTTGTCATTTTGTATCACAGTGACTCCTGACTTCTTGGGCACCACTTGACTTACCCAAGAACTATCTGAATAGGATAAATTATACCATTATCAAGGAGTTTGATGATCTCTTTTCTTACTACTTTCATGGAAGGGTTAAGTCTCCTTTGGGGTTCTTTTGTAGGCTTGGTTTCTTCCTCTAAGTGAATCCTATGTTGAACAATCGAGGGGCTAATCCCTTTTATGTCAGCCATGGTCTATCATAATGCTTCTTTATTTTTTTTTAGGACATTCAGTAGTTTCCCTTCTTGTGAGGAGTCTAGGTCGGCTGAAATAATCACAGTAGGGTTTCTGATGGACCTAGGTATGCATATTTGAGGTGCTTGGAAAGTGGTTTCAGTTCTAATTTGGGTGCTTCCACTATTGATGGTTTGGGTAATGGTTCAGGTACTTTCTCTAGTGGTGCAATTGAAGGTTCCAATCTTGATTTTTCATCAATTACAGCAACCTCATTCATATACTCCCCATCTTGGTTCATGCAGATTTTTAGGTCAAGCTCTTCGTCATTAAGGTCAATTGGATCATAAACAGTATCCTGAACATAATTTGAGTCACTCATTTGGTGTGTATTGGTAAGATTAAAAATATTAAGATCAATTGATATATTCCTAAATGAAAGTTTCATTAATCCATTTTGGCAATTAATTAGGGCATTAGCTGTAGCCAAAAATGGTATACCTAAAATCACTGGGATGTAGCTCTTAGGATTCGTCACCGATTCGGTTTCTAAAATCATAAAAAGTCCACCGGGTAGATAAAGTCACCAACTTTAATCAACACATCCTCTACTATTCCCCTGTGTATTTTCAAAGAGCGATCTGCTAGTTATAGGGTTATTCCCGTAGGCTTTATCTCTTTCAACCCTAGTTGCTCATATACAGAGTATGGCAATATATTAGCACTCGCCCCTAAGTCTAATAGAGCTTTGTTTATGAGGGTGTTTTCCATAATGCATGAAATAGTGGGTGGCCCTGGATCTTTGTATTTTACTGGCATGTGATTTGATAGGTAAGAGCTCACACTGGTTGCCAGAAAGGCTCTCTTGGGTACATTGGAGGTCTTCTACATAGATTCTTAAAGAATTTAGCATAGCCTGGAACCTATTGGATCATATCTAGTAAAGGGATGTTCACTTTAACTTGCTTAAGACCTCCAAAATCTTATGAATTAGGCTGAATTTTGATTGGGCTTAAGTCTATTTGGGAATGGTGCTACAATCCTGATTTTGGGTTCATCTTCTTTTGGCACGGGCTCAGTTGGTGGGTTGGGCATTATATCAGATTCTGATGCATCAGGTGTTTCAGGCTGACCTAACTCAATAAGTTGTTCAAGTGATGGTACTTCTATTTTTCTTCTTCATATGTATCCACCTGGTTATCTATTTGTTTCCCAGAGCTTAATATATGAATGACACTTAGTTGGTTAATCTGGGCTCCTTGTTTTTATCCTTGGATGTTTAGGTTCCTAGGGTTAGCTTCGGCTGACTTGGTAGCTTACCCCATTTTCTTTCACTTTTGGTTGTGGCTAATTGACCTACTTGCATCTCCAAATGAGCTATGGCCTGTGTATTAGTGGATAGCTATTACCTTGTGTTTTGCATAAAGTTATTAGGGTGGCATTGGTGCTATTTATCATGGCATATGTATCACTTGGGATTTAACTAAGGTTTCTAAGGCTTTGTTTAGGGAACTACACCTCTTTTCATTCTCATGGTAGATTGTTTTCTATAGTATTGAGCCTTGGGTTAGGCTGGTTGAAGTTGAGACCACTTGCACTAGAATCTTGTGACCAGGCAAAGTTTGGATGGTTCCTCCACCCTGGGTTGTAAGTTGGTGCATAGGGATTGTGGTTGTTCTTTGATAGGTTGCATTCACCTGTGCACAACTATTTTCAGTTTGGGTCATGAAGTGGGGCCACTCTTCTACATATGTCCTGGCTCATTACATTTAGTGCAGACAGGTACAGCCACTTGGTTTACATGATTTATTGGGGCCTGTCCCTTGAGTTCCAAGGCTTCTATCTTATGAATCAGAGATGCCATCTTAGCTCTTCAGCTATAGATGGAGAGAATTGATGCATACCACCTCTTGATGGTATGGGTTCAGATTTCTTAGTTTCCTCCATTGTAGACTCTTTTTTGCTAAATCCTATAGAAACTATCAGGCCTCATTTGTGGTTTCTGCATAAAGTTGCCCTAACACATCGACTCAAGCATAGTTTTAGAGTTTAGGGTTAGACCTTTATAAAAAGGTTTGCATAACCTCTAAGTCTCTATCCCATGGTGTAGACATTGGCTTAACAGGTTCTTAAATCGGTCTAGACAGTTTCAGAAAGTTTCTCTTCCTAATTGATGAAATTGGGTAATTTCGTTTCTCAACTTGGTTGTTTTATGATGTGGAATGAATTTTCTTAAGAATGCTTTAACAAAACCCTCCTAGGTTAAGATTGACTGAGTAGGGAAACTACATAGCCAATTTTGGTATTTTTCTTAAGGGCAAAGTTAATTAGCCTAAGTTTCACAGCATCTTCTGAAAGTTCATGCATTCTCATAGTATCACATACTTCCTCAAATTCTCTAATAAAAATGTAGGCATCCTCAATTCTGTGAATTTAGGGACCATGTTGATAATTTGAGGCTTAATCTTAAAGCTAGCAGCATTTGTTTGGGATAATCAAATGCACGATGGTTGGGCAGATCCAATTGGGTAGCAGTATTCTCTCAAGCTAAGGGGATGTCCTAATTCCTTCATAGTTACTTTTTCTTAATCAAGGGTAAGGTTTAGATCTATCCTTACTAATCAACCAAACTCTTTTTTCTAAGTTGCAATTTTGAAATTTTTTTTATATTATGTAGAGAGAGAAGAGAAGAAGTCTAAAGATAAGAACCTAAGGAATCCTAAATCTAGAGATTATAGAGAAGAGTATCTTAATTAGGTTAAAGTTTCTGTTTGAAAAAAATAAGTTGTCAAGCACTGAACTCTCTACCCTAGGTTTACCTTATATCTAGATAGCTCTTAACTGCCAACGTTGCCTTTGAATCTTCAAAGTCAGATACCAACTAGCAACTGGCCAGCTAAGGGTAAGGTCAGTGGGGGTTCCCGTTGCTTTCCTTAGACATCAAATTAATTGGTCAGGTCAGACAATAAAACCAATTAAAGAACCACTTTCATCATCCTTGAACCCCTTTCCTAGACACCAGTGAACTAGTTAATACTGAGCTAGTCCAACTCTCAGGTCCCTTGTCCTAGTGAGCTCGAAAGTCCTTAGAGGCCACCATCTAATTAATTTTAAATTAATGGCTTAGGGTTATGCAGTATGCAGGGTGATGGTTTGTGGGCCAAGAAAGGGTGATGAAATCCCTCTTATGTTATTTAGGAGTTGTGCCCTTAAAGTGTTTTATGGAAATGCAATGCAAGTCAAACAAGATGCCTAAATAAGTTAGAAAGTTTTTAAAGTTTATTATTTGTTTCCTTAAATTAATTATGTTTTATGAAAAGTGTCTTAGAGTTTTCTTTTAGGTTATTTAAGGTAAGTTAATTAAAAGGAAAAATTAATTAGGTTAAAAGTGGATTTGTGACCAAAAGGAAAGTAAATTTTTTTAAATTAAAAAGAAAATAAAAAAATTAATAATTAAGATAACTCAAAAAAATAATAAGCTAAAGAGAGCAATAACTATTCAATAAAAAAAATTTTTTATTTTTTTAATATAGAAGCACAAATAATAATGAAACAATAAAAAATATCAAAAATAAGAATAAAATTAATTCATGGTAATTTTTTATTATTTTTTTAACTTTTTTCTTGCGAACTAATTGTGTCTGGATCTCTGGCAACGATGCCAAAATTTGATCACTATCGTTAGTGGTCAAAAATAAAACTGACTCACTACTATAGTTAGTGGTGAATTGGGATCATATCCTTAGGGATCAAGAAAATTATTTCACAAAAAAATAAAAGAAAATTATTTGTAGATGATTATATTTAGAATAGTGGTTATTAAAAGATAACAACTAAATAATTAACAAAATTAAGACAGCAGGAGAAGCAACCCAGGAATCCGAATCCATCATGCACACAGGTTTTATCTTCTTTTCTTTATGTTGCAATAGCAATAATTTTTACAAATTTAGAATTAGAATAATTTATCTCTTATCAAGCACGGACCGTATCAGAGATCACGACACGTCCACCTAGAGTATAAACTATCTAATTATTTGCAAGATTAGGGATTAATTTATCATACTATGATCTACCTCTCTTAGGCATATATATATCCTGAGATCATGGTATATCGATAGAGGGTGTAGGCCATGTATGCCAGATTAAAACCTCAATCAGAAAAATAACTCAAAAGATATATGAAAAAAGAGCATGATTTTTTTATTGCATAAAAATTAAGAACAAAAAGAAAGATAGAACCTAGTTACAGGCTTCATCATCATTTCAAGTTGAAGGAATCTAGCCGTGCATTGCTGCTGCTAGCATCCCCTCTATAATTTTCCTCCCTCAGGCCTAAATACAATGATCTAAATAGAAGAAAAATAAAAAGAATTTTGGAAAAAAACTCCTTCCTCCCAAACTATTGCCTGAGGTCCTCTTTTTATAGAGCTTGTCTAGGGCTTCCTCCTAATCAAAGTTGGAGTCAATCGGGCTCAAGATCGTTCAGATATAGTAAGAAAACTCCTCAGCCATCTGTTCCACATCATCTGCCTTAGTTTGCATCGAGAATCATGCGAAATCATCTCTTTCTTCCTTTTCGGGCAAACAAAGTCCTGATTTGAGTGTTGTATGTATCGTTAGACTCCAAAAATTGAGTTCTTTCCATGAGTTCTTTCCATCTATAGGTTCCTTTTCTGCAAACATCTATAAAAAGTATCAATTCTTAATAAATTCAAAATAATTAATATTTATTTTAATGATTAAATTAGGATAATAAATAGACTTATCAATATTCCAGTTTATAACAACTTCGCTGAGATATCAACAAGAATTGTAGTGTATATTAATGTCCTGCATAACATAGAGAGAACGAAAACAACACAGGATCCGAAGCATGCTCCCCACTGTGTTTAGAGAAGTTTTGGCCACTCTTGCATGCATAACTTCTGGTTCTGCTTCTCTATAGAATACAATGGATCTGATCTCGACTGGTGGTGTTGTAGTGCATATCACTGTCCTGCATAACATAAAGAGAACAAAAACAACACAAGATCCGAGGCATGCTCCCCACTGCGTTTAGAGAAGTTTTGGCCACTCTTGCATGTCTGGTTTCTCGTTCTGCTTCTCTGTAGAATACGATGAAGCTGATCTCGACTGGTGGTGTTGGCACATTGGGAGATCCTCTGAAACTCGCATATATGCACCTTTAGATCATTCAGGACAAGAGAGTATAAAAGGAAAAAAAAAAAGTTTGATGGCAAGTTGGAGCCCAAATAATGACTTGAAATCCAAGTATGAGTCCAATTTGACTCGATATCCAAAAATAATAATAAAAGATGGTCTTTGTGATGGTGGGGGCGGAGGTGGAGGGGGGAGGGAGAAGAGCATATCCTTTAAACACTATTTCTTTAATAAAATTTATCTATGTAGAGGCATGCGTTAGAATTTGCTTTCTAACAGGAGTTAGAACTGATTATATCTAGTACTAAAACTCAATCCTTTCTCTTTTTAAAAATTCAAAAATCAAGTGACCAACTAAATTGGAAACTATAAGAACTAAATATCATTGACATCAAGATGTCCAATACCGTCAAATTCACTTAGGCCACTAATTGCATGTTGGCTTAAAATGGAAACTAATTTTAGTCATTTTTATCTATTACCCCCTTGTCATGGTCAGCTTTTGACTCATGGAGACCATATTTTCCAGATTGCATATTTGTCATGTCTGTCTGCTACTTTTGCACTACAAGTGTATTTGATGGATGGTTTTACATGCATGGATTTCAAATTTAACCACCATTCCCTTCTATTGTGTCACAGGCCTTACAGTTGTGAAGAAAATCCATTTGTCAAGGAAAGACCAAAATCTTCAATCCAGTGACTGTTTCTTTTGTCACTGCATACACAATTTACAGCAGTTCTTTGATATCAGAATTTACCCACGATGTGAGTGTTGGAGACAATTGATATTGTAAAGCAGAAAGGTCCATGGCCGTCCTTAACACATTTGTCTGACTTTATACAAGTAAAATTGACTATTCTTCATACACAGAGACTGAGTTAATGTTATTTAACAAGTCTTTTCTTATAATTATGGCTTGGCTTTATTAAGGTCGCGTGACAACATTTATTGTAATTATCTTGTTGATCTATTCCTCCACTGGTTAAACTGAGTCAACTATGGATCTCAACTCTAGGGAGAGAAGCTCCATTGAAGGACTGAGCATGCACTATTGCAACCGACTTATGTGGTCCTTAAGAAGCAATGCTTCGTCAAGATAATGTCAAAACGAATGGAGCCTGATATGACTGATCCCAGCATTGTCAGAAAAGGTAACGGTAGCTACTGTCATTCCCCCACCTCCGGTACCCTTTCGGAGTCGAAGGGTGGGGTCATCATTTCTTAACCCCGAGGCCCCCATCGGTCCCGGAGTGCACTGCCATTCCCCCAGGGGTGCAATCATTCCCCCACCTCCGGTACCCCTCGGGGTCGGGGGTGGGGTCATCATCTCTTAACCCCGAGGGGTCATCATCTCTTAACCCCGAGGCCCCCACCGGTCTCGGGGTGCACTGCCATTCCCTCAGGGGTGCAGTCATTCTTCCACCCCCGGTACCCCCTCGAGGTCGGGGGGTGGGGTCATCATCTCTTAACCCCGAGGCCCCACCGGTCTCGGGGTGCACGGTCATTCCCCCACCCCCGGTACCCCCTCGGGGTCGAGGGGTGGGGTCATCATCTCTTAACCCCGAGGCCCCCACCGGTCTCGGGATGCACTGTCATTCCCCCACCCCCGGTACCCCCTCGGGGTCGGGGGGTGGGGTCATCATCTCTTAACCCCGAGGCTCCCACCGATCTCGGGGTGCACTGTCATTCCCCCACCCCGATACCCTCTCGGGGTTGGGGGGTGGGGTCATCATCTCTTACCCCGAGGCCCCCACCGATCTCGGGGTGCACTGCCATTCCTCCACCCCCGGTACCCCCTCGGGATCGGGGGGTGGGGTCATCATCTCTTACCCCGAGGCCCCCACCGGTCTCGGGGTGCACTGTCATTCCCCCACCCTTGGTACCCCCTCGGGGTCAGGGGGTGGGGTCATCATCTCTTAACCCCGATGCCCCCACCGGTCTCGGGGTGCACTGTCATTCCCCCACCCCCGGTACCCCCTCGGGGTCGGGGGGTGGGGTCATCATCTCTTACCCCGAGGCCCCCACCGGTATCGGGGTGCACTGTCATTCCCCACCCCCGGTACCCCCTCGGGGTCGGGGGTGGGGTCATCATTCTTAACCCCAAGGCCCCCACCGGTCTCGGGGTGCACTGTCATTCCTCCACCCCCGGTACCCCCTCGGGGTCGGGGGGTGGGGTCATCATCTCTTAACCCCGAGTCCCCACCGGTCTCGGGGTGCACTGTCATTCCCCCACCCCCGGCGCCCCCTCGGGTCACCAGTGATTAGCATGCGACTTGACTGCCAAGGAAAACAACAACTATCAGGTTGCACGGTGCTCACACATGATTTTCAGCATGGCCATGCCTTGCCACGGCGTACCATTCGGTACTCTCGTGATTGTGCCCGTTACGGAGGGCCATGCCTCATAACGACGTTTGGCGCGTTGCATGCCCCTGTGCATGACCATGCCCTGCCACGGCGTACCATTCGGTACTCCCGTGATTGTGCCCCGTTACGGAGGGCCATGCCTCATAACGGTGTTTGGCGCATTGCATGTCCCTGTGCATCACCACGCCTCGCTACGGCGTACGACTTGCTACCTCTAGCAATGGTGCCCAGTCATATCAACCGGCAACATGCACTGAACGCCCACACAGCTACCGGACACGTGTGGTATAACACGCAGCAACGGTACGATGGAGATCTTCCAAAGCCGCAAGTTAGGGTATTCGGACAGGTATAAAAGGCACATGCTCACGCTGTAAGTGGGATCTGAACTCTGGTTTTTCTGAGCTTTCTTCCTCCCAGCAAAAACCCTAACCGCCTCAGCTCCTCTTCGCTGGAGCGGTTCTTTGTCTGAGCCCAAGACTGACTTGATCGTCGGAGGGTCCCCACCGGTGCCACCGGTCCCGGGGACTTTTCTTGCAGGACTTCGAGGCGAGACGTCCGTCTTCCCCGACGTTCGAGGAAGGTGACTTGGCGTCATCAGATTGGCGCGCCAGGAAGGGGGAGTGCAAGAAAGACGTCGAACCAGTGGCTTTTTCTTTCTCCTGTCTTGAGACCTCGAAAGCCATGGTGACGACTCGAACGAAAGGAGTTTCAGCCGGTCGCGCTGGGGGGCAGCGCTGCGGGGCTGGTCCACCCGCGGAGGCCCCCCCGGCTCTCGCATCCTGTTTCCCGGAGCCTCCGAATCTCCAGGGGGCAGGGCCTTCTGCTCCGCAGAATGACGCCCCTGCGCCTGCTCCACAGCACTTCAGGAAGATCGATTCGCTGCCCTGGCCACCAGGTCCAGTCGTTGGCGGCGATGGTTCAAGGCATGCAGCACCAGCAAGCAGCCTTGCGCAACCGGAGCCGAACCCGTCTGTCCCTGGGGTGATGCAGCCTAGCCAGCATTCCTCCCGCCGGAGATCGCCAGTTCCTGCAGATCATCACCGCCGATCCCCGGCCAAGCCGCATCACCGCGAAGCATCCAAAAGGCCCCGGTCTCCTTCTCGCCACGCCAGTTTCCCCTAAGCGGCGGCACGGAAAGGAGGCGGAGCGCCCGCGCCGGCATCGCCGCCCCCGTTCTTCTTCTGAATCTTCAGGGGAGGGCTCCTTTGATGGCCGGATGCCTCGTCGAGCTGAGCGTCGACTCGAGGAGTGCAACCAGAAGCTGGAAGAACTTAGCCGTCGAATCACCCACCTGCCGGAGACTGACTACGACAGTCGGCCTCCCCTGTCCCGCCGCATCATGGAGGAGCCTATCTCTACCAGGTTCCGCCTTCCTCAGCTGGACCCATACGACGGGACTACGGACCCCCTGGACCATTTGGAGAGCTACAAGGTACTCATGCAAGTTCAGGGGGCCACTGACTCGCTTATGTGTGTGGCTTTCCCGGCTACTCTGAAAAAAGCTGCCCGGGCTGGTATTCTCGCCTGCCGCCACGAAGCATCGACTCCTTCCGCCAGTTGGAGAGGGCTTTCTGGCCCACTTTGACGCCTGCCGGAAGATCCCGAGGGTGGCGGACAGTCTGTTTGCCGTCCAGCAGAAGAATGGCGAGCCTCTGCGGGACTATGTCGCCCGGTTTAAGGAGGCCGCCCTGGAGGTCTACAACTTGGAGGACTCGGTGGCTACCTTGGCTCTGAAGCGGGGGCTCCGCCCTTCTCGCTTCGCATACTCTCTTGACAAAAAGCCGCCGGGCTCCTACTCCGAACTTTTGATCCGCGCCCAGAAGTACATCCGGGCAGACGAAGCTGACTTTTCCCGGCGTGAGGCTGGCGGGAGCATACCCCGGAAGCCAACCCAGCCAGAACCTGCGGAAGCCCGCCCCAGGAGGCCGAGCCTCCTCGCCGACCAGACAACCGTCCTCGACCTCCTGCACCGAGACGGGCCTTACACTCCGCTGCTTGCCCCATATCCCAGATCCTGCTCGAGATCGAAGGGGAGCCCTATCTGCAACGCCCTCCTCCCATCAACCCGAAGATTCCCCGGAACAAAAATCTCTACTGCCGCTACCACCGGGACCATGGCCACAACACCGACGACTGCCGGCAGCTGAAGAAAGCCATTGAAGACCTCATTCAACAAGGCCATCTGAGGAAGTTTGTCCAAAGGAACAACCCGGGAGCTCCTGGCCCGTCAGCGCCTGCACCGCCGGTGATTGATAACACCCCGACGGAGAAGACAGTGGCGATGATTTCCTGGGGGGCAGGAGGCCCGTCGAAGAGACCAAGGGGAGAGGGAGGAGTGGAAGCTGTAATTCCTTTTTTCGAAAAGGACTTGGAGGGGGTTGTAAATAAAGATGATGATAGCGTCGTCGTATCCATGACGATTGCTAACATCCTGTAAAACGAATCCTAGTCGACAGTGGAAGCTCCGTAGATGTTTTGAACTACGATGCCTTTGTTCGCATGAATCTGTCGCATGATCTACTTCGACCTGTCGTCACGCCTTTGATGGGATTCACAGGAGATTCTGTGAGGGTCGAGGGGGAAATTACTCTTCCCGTAACGGCTGGAACGGCTCCGTGCCAAAGCACTGTCCTTATAAAATTTTGGTAGTCCGTGTGCCCCTGGCGTACAACGCGATTCTTGGGAGGCCCGGGCTCAACCTCTTGGATGCCGTATCCACCAAGCGGCTCCTGGTGAGGTTCCCAACCACCAGAGGGATCGGCGAGATGCGAGGAGAGCAGGGCCTGCCGGCGCTTGCTATCACTTGGCCCCCAGTCCCCAGGAGGCAGCCTGCACCGCCATCTGCACCGACACCCGAGGCCCTTGACCCACGAGACTTGGAGAGGAGGGGGGAACCGGCCGAGCGGCTGCTCACTTTCCCCCTCGGGGAGGACCCCATGCAGACGGTTCGAGTTGGAGCCTTACTTCCGGACGAAGCTCGTGACCGGCTCCTTACCTTTCTGCGGGCCAACGCCGACGTCTTCGCATGGTCAGCGTCCGACATGCCCGGGATCCCGGAGGAGGTGATTACACATCAGCTCAACATTCGACCGGAGTGCCGGCCCGTCAGGCAGAAGAAAAGGAGTTTTGCCCCGGACCGGCAGAAGGCTGTTGACGAGGAGGTGCGGAAGCTGTTGGCGGCTGGCCACGTCCGCGAGGTGCGCTACCCCGACTGGTTGGCGAACGTCGTGATGGTTCGTAAGGCCAGTGGAAGCTGGAGAATGTGCGTGGATTTCACCGACCTCAATAAGGCGTGTCCCAAGGACAGCTTCCCGCTCCCCCGAATCGACCAGCTGGTAGACGCCACCTCCGGGCATGGGACGCTCAGTTTCATGGATGCGTTCTCGGGGTATAATCAAATCAAGATGAGCTCAGCAGATGAAGAAGCAACCTCCTTTGTCACGGAGAAGGGGATCTACTGTTACAGGGTGATGCCCTTTGGACTGAAAAACGCCGGGGCTACTTACCAAAGATTAATGAACAAGGTTTTTGAGGATCAGCTGGGGCGCAACATGGAGGTATATGTGGATGACATGCTGACCAAGAGCACCAATGCAGAAGACCATGTAGCAGACCTCGAGGAGACTTTCAACAATCTGCGCCGGTACCGGATGAAGCTCAACCCCCACAAATGCGCCTTCGGAGTAGCGGCTGGCAAGTTCCTGGGTTTCATGGTGACCCAGCGCGGGATCGAGGCCAACCCCGACAAGATCAGAGCCATCCTGGAGATGCGGCCTCCGGTCAGCAAGAAGGAGGTGCAGCGCCTGACGGGGAGGGTGGCGGCCTTGAGTCGTTTCATGTCAAGGTCGGCGGAGAGGTGCCTACCTTTTTCAAGGCGCTGCGCAAGATTAACGGCTTCGAGTGGACGAAAGAGTGTCAGGGCTCCTTTGAAGAATTGAAGCAGTTTCTCTCCACTCCTCCGCTACTGTCCAAGCCTGAAAATGGAGAGGAGCTCTTTTTATATCTGGCCGCTTCCCCCGAGGCTGTTAGCTCCGTGCTTGTGCGCATGGATACCGACGGAGCCCAGAAGCCAATCTATTATACCAGCAAGGTACTCCATGACGCTGAGACCAGGTATTCAAAAACTGAGAAGATTATCTTCGCCTTGGTGGTCTCTACTCAGCGCCTTCGGCCTTACTTTCAAGCCCATCCCATCGTGGTGCTCACGGACCAGCCCCTGCGAGCTATCCTGTCTCGCCCCGACACCTCCGGCCGGCTGGCTAAATGGGCCATCAAGCTAAGCGAGTTCGACCTGTCCATCCGGCCAAGATCAGCCATGAAGTCCCAAGTGTTGGCGGATTTCCTAGTCGAGTGCTCCTGGACCGAGAAGGACGTGGAGGAGGCGCGACCGGAGGAGCCTGGACTCTCCCTCATCTGGGAGGCGGAGGACTGGATCCTGCATGTAGATGGAGCGGCAAACTCTCAAGGGAGCGGAGCCGGACTCATTCTCGCGAGCCCGGAGGGAGACGTGGTGGAGTATGCTCTCAGATTCCAGTTCCCGGCGACCAATAATCAGGCGGAGTACGAAGCCCTGCTGGCGGGGATGAGACTAGCCGAGGAGCTGGGCGCGGGGCGCTTGAGGGCCTTCACGGACTCTCAACTCATTTCTGGACAAGTCGCCGGGGAGTACGAGGCTAGGGACCCCACCATGTCCCGCTACTTGAGCAAGGTGCAGTCCCAGGCGTCTCATTTTTCTTATTTCCGTGTCAGCTATATCCCCAGGGCGGAGAATGCCAGGGCTGACGCGCTGTCCCGTTTGGCCACTTCGGTCGACGGGACGTTGGGAAGAACATACGTGGAGCATCTACAAGTCCCAAGCATTGAGGCCGCGGATGAAGTGCTGCCGGTGGAGCAGGAGCCCTCCTGGATGGACGCCTACATCCGGTACTTGACTGACGGCACTCTCCCGGAGGACCCCGCTGAGGCCAAGCTGCTCAAACGAAGGGCCCCGAGATTCTTGATGATGGACGGGAAGCTTTATCGGAGATCTTCTCATACCCGGTCCTCAGGTGTGTGGGGCCAACTGAATCAGATTATATCCTCAGGGAGATCCACGAAGGCGTATGCGGGAGTCATCTGGGGGGCAGAGCCCTAGCTTACAAGGCCCTGCGCCAAGGGTACTTTTGGCTGACAATGAAGGAGGACGCGGCCGAGCTTGTCAAGAAGTGTGATAGCTGCCAACGTCATGCCAATATCCAGCGACAGCCGATCTCACCTGACCCCCCTGGTGGCACCTTGGCCCTTTGCCCAGTGGGGCATGGATATCTTGGGTCCATTTCCCCCGGCTTCCGGGCAGCGGAAGTTCCTCTTGGTGGCGGTGGACCACTTCACCAAGTGGGTTGAAGCTGAGGCTCTGGCCAAGATTACCGAGAGCAAAGTGAGATCTTTCTTCTGGAAGTCAATCATATGTCGGTTCGGGCTGCCGCGCACACTAGTCACTGATAATGGCCGGCAGTTTGACAATGCGCCTTTCCGGGAGTTCTGCTCCGAGCTGGGTATCTGTCAGAGGTTCACTTCCGTCGGGCATCCTCAAACCAACGGGGCAGCTGAAGTGATCAACCGAATCATCCTCCAGGGACTGAAGTCTCGACTGGATGGCTGCAAGGGACGATGGGTAGAGGAGCTCCCCAACGTGCTATGGGCCTATCATACAACGCCTCGAGCCCCCACTGGTGAAACGCCGTTCAGCCTAGTCTTTGGCTCTGAAGCTGTTATCCC
Source organism: Calamus simplicifolius (assembly GCA_900491605.1). Classification (NCBI taxonomy): domain Eukaryota; kingdom Viridiplantae; phylum Streptophyta; class Magnoliopsida; order Arecales; family Arecaceae; genus Calamus; species Calamus simplicifolius. Next base: position 155,584 of record UESW01002286.1, read on the forward strand.
TGTGGAGATCGGGCACCCAGCCCCCGGGTGGAGGCTTATAGTGAAGAAGGTAACCCTGACCAACTGCGAGCCAACCTCGACCTGGTGGAGGAAGTGCGGGACAGAGCGCGGCTTCGAATGGCAGCCTACCGGCAACGGGCCGCGAAATACTACAACGCACGCGTGCGCCCCCGGACGTTCCTACCAGGAGATCTAGTCCTTCGACGGGCTGAGGTCTCAAAGCCAACTGAGGGAGGCAAGCTAGCCCCTAACTGGGAGGGACCTTACCGGATCACCGAGACGCTGCGCCACGGGGCTTACAAAATTGAAGAACTGATGGGACACCACTCCCTAGGACGTGGAATGCGGATAACCTCCGCCGGTATTATCAGTAATGTATCCCTCTTTTCATGTTAAGTATCATCCCTGTGTTTGCTTGGGTTTTCACCCCTTATCAATGCTAACAAGATCAATTTTAGCTATCTAAATGCCCAGTGTACCACTGGCAGAGCAGTGTGCCACTGGCTCTCAACAACAAAAGCCCGGCCCCGTCGGCACTCAAAGCCCTGCACTAGCCAGGCACAAAGCCCAGTGTACCACTGGCAGAGCAGTGTGCCACTGGCTCTCAACAACAAAAGCCCGGCGCCCCGTCGGCACTCAAAGCCCTGCACTAGCCAGGCACAAAGCCCAGTGTACCACTGGCAGAGCAGTGTGCCACTGGCTCTCAACAACAAAAGCCCGGCGCCCCGTCGGCACTCAAAGCCCTGCACTAGCCAGGCACAAAGCCCAGTGTACCACTGGCAGAGCAGTGTGCCACTGGCTCTCAACAACAAAAGCCCGGCCCCGTCGGCACTCAAAGCCCTGCACTAGCCAGGCACAAAGCCCAGTGTACCACTGGCAGAGCAGTGTGCCACTGGCTCTCAACAACAAAAGCCCGGCGCCCCGTCGGCACTCAAAGCCCTGCACTAGCCAGGCACAAAGCCCAGTGTACCACTGGCAGAGCAGTGTGCCACTGGCTCTCAACAACAAAAGCCCGGCGCCCCGTCGGCACTCAAAGCCCTGCACTAGCCAGGCACAAAGCCCAGTGTACCACTGGCAGAGCAGTGTGCCACTGGCTCTCAACAACAAAAGCCCGGCCCCGTCGGCACTCAAAGCCCTGCACTAGCCAGGCACAAAGCCCAGTGTACCACTGGCAGAGCAGTGTGCCACTGGCTCTCAACAACAAAAGCCCGGCGCCCCGTCGGCACTCAAAGCCCTGCACTAGCCAGGCACAAAGCCCAGTGTACCACTGGCAGAGCAGTGTGCCACTGGCTCTCAACAACAAAAGCCCGGCGCCCCGTCGGCACTCAAAGCCCTGCACTAGCCAGGCACAAAGCCCAGTGTACCACTGGCAGAGCAGTGCCACTGGCTCTCAACAACAAAAGCCCGGCGCCCCGTCGGCACTCAAAGCCCTGCACTAGCCAGGCACAAAGCCCAGTGTACCACTGGCAGAGCAGTGTGCCACTGGCTCTCAACAACAAAAGCCCGGCGCCCCGTCGGCACTCAAAGCCCTGCACTAGCCAGGCACCAAGCCCAGTGTACCACTGGCAGAGCAGTGTGCCACTGGCTCTCAACAACAAAAGCCCGGCCCCATCGGCACTCAAAGCCCTGCACTAGCCAGGCACAAAGCCCAGTGTACCACTGGCAGAGCAGTGTGCCACTGGCTCTCAACAACAAAAGCCCGGCGCCCCGTCGGCACTCAAAGCCCTGCACTAGCCAGGCACAAAGCCCAGTGTACCACTGGCAGAGCAGTGTGCCACTGGCTCTCAACAACAAAAGCCCGGCGGCACTCAAAGCCCTGCACTAGCCAGGCACAAAGCCCAGTGTACCACTGGCAGAGCAGTGCCACTGGCTCTCAACAACAAAAGCCCGGCGCCCCGTCGGCACTCAAAGCCCTGCACTAGCCAGGCACAAAGCCCAGTGTACCACTGGCAGAGCAGTGTGCCACTGGCTCTCAACAACAAAAGCCCGGCGCCCCGTCGGCACTCAAAGCCCTGCACTAGCCAGGCACAAAGCCCAGTGTACCACTGGCAGAGCAGTGTGCCACTGGCTCTCAACAACAAAAGCCCGGCGCCCCGTCGGCACTCAAAGCCCTGCACTAGCCAGGCAAAGCCCAGTGTACCACTGGCAGAGCAGTGTGCCACTGGCTCTCAACAACAAAAGCCCGGCCCCGTCGGCACTCAAAGCCCTGCACTAGCCAGGCATAAAGCCCAGTGTACCACTGGCAGAGCAGTGTGCCACTGGCTCTCAACAACAAAAGCCCGCCCCGTCGGCACTCAAAGCCCTGCACTAGCCAGGCACAAAGCCCAGTGTACCACTGGCAGAGCAGTGTGCCACTGGCTCTCAACAACAAAAGCCCGGCGCCCCGTCGGCACTCAAGGCCCTGCACTAGCCAGGCACAAAGCCCAGCTAACCGCCGCGGAGCGGTGCACCAACGATTCTTCACATCAAGACCCGACACCCTGCCGGTCAAACGAGAGCTAAGTCCCGCAGCATCAAGCTGCGCGCCAGACCAGCACCAGGTCCAATACTTGACAAGGCGCTGCGCCTATGGCCCCGAGGGGGCCTACCAGCCTAATCTCCGATCGGCGGCTCCCTGCTCCTAAAATTTAACTCTACCTAGCTCTAACTCTAGGGTTCAAGCGACTAAGGCGGGTGGCGCGGGTGGGGAGGTGTCCCCGGAATTATCAGAATGAATAGAGTCGTGGGGCCACATATCAATTGATGAAGTCAACAACAATTCGGAGATCATTGTGAAGAGTATTTTCATTAACTGAGGACTACAAAACTCCGACGTAGTCGGGCTTACAAAAGCAAGAAAAGAAAAAGCAAAATCACGGGCGCGAACTCATGGCTCTGCCGGTGCGGGCTCGTCGTCGGAAGGGGCCTGGTCTGACAACTGTTCCAATTCGACCTCAGGGCCCGGGGGAAATTCAAATCCCTGGCCACCTTCTCCTTGGCGTGCTGGAACCCGTCAAGGAATACAGCGGCCGAAGCTTCGGCCAGGTCGTCTGTGAAACGCCCAGACGCCTTGTATTCCTCGACGAGCCCGGCAGCCCGAGCTTTCTCCGCAGCGAGGGCCTCCGCCGCGATCCTTTCAGCCTCTCGAGCAGCCTCCTCGAGCGCGGCTTATCTCCTCTCGAGCGCGGCTCATCTCCTCCTCGCACCGGCAGGTCTCCTCCCTTGCCACTCTTGCTTCTTCCGCCGCCGCGCCCGCCCGGTCCTCGGCCTCCTGGAGAGCTGAGGTCAACTCAGAGATATGCATATCTCTGGCCATGACCGCGCTCTCAGCCTCCGTCATCTGAGAAAGCGCTGCGCGCGTACGGACGGCCTCCATCTCCGCCCGGCTCATGGCGGCCCTCACCTCGCTCGCGCAGGTGTCCTTGACCGCCTCCAGCGCCCTCTCTGCCTCTTCCGCGCGGCGCTGGGCCTCCTCGATCTCCTTCTGCGTCTCCCGCAGAACGTTCTTTCCCCCTTGGATTACCTCCCTGGCAGCCCTCAGGGAGTGCGCGATCTGCACGCATAAGCCCAGGTCAGCAAATATATATGTACAATAAAGGGGAAAAAACGAAAAGATTGCTTACCTTGACCACGGCGGCGTAAGAGTCCCGGAAGAATGTACCCGCCCCCTGATGACTGAGATCCTCAATGATCCTAAGATCAAAGACTGGACCCAGGGCCCGCTCGGCCCAATGGCCGTCGTCCAGGGAGTTTCGGGGCGGCCTGGGTACGCCCTCGCCTTCCTCCGCCGTTTTGGATGTCCCCGGCTCTGTGTGCGGGCCACTCCCAAGCGGCCCCTCAGGGGGTGGGCTCGCGGGGCCGGATGGTCCCTCGCCCCAGTCCCTGGCAGCGTCTGGTGGGGTCGCTCCCCGGGGACCGGGAGCTCTTCGGTTGGCACGTGCGCCCCCGCTGCTGGCCCTTCGGCGGTGGCTCCCGCTGTCGCTCCCACCTCCGGTGGAGTGTCGGCCGTAAGGTCGACCTCCGGCACGGCTGGGCGTGTGGCGGAGCCGGGGGTGGGGAGACTGGTGTCGGGAGGGAGGCCCGGACCACCGGGCGTTTCGGGGCCGGGGCCTGCTGGCCCCCGGACGGCCCTTCTTGGGCCCTTTTCTTGGCGGCCCTTATCAATTTCGCAGTCGGAATTTTCATTGCTGCATGACACAGTTAGGTTTTCAGAACAAAAAAAAAAAAAAAAGAGGGGGCAGAATTTCTGGCTGAGTGTGGAGAAAGCTTACCCCGGTGGGAGACGAGGCCCGCCGACTCCAAGTTGTCCTCCGATAGCAGCAAGGTGTATCGGGGAATTTCGGTGGTCAGCAATAACCCCATTGCCTCCCGGTCTCCAGGCTGAACAGCCACGGCGTTCCCCCGGAGGTCGGGGTCTCCCCACCGGGGGCGGACTTGGTCGACGTTGGCGAAGAAAAAGCGGGGTTTCCACCCCTTGATCGATGAAGGTAGAAGAAGCTTCAGGACCCTATTGGGTCGGGGCTGGAACAGCCACCATCCCTTCTGGGCTCAGAGGGAATAGAAGTTACGAAATAAGCTAATCCTAGGGGTGATACCTAGACGGTGACAGAGAATGATGAAGGCACTAATTACACGACAAGAATTCGGGACTAGCTGGGAGGGGGTCAAAGAGTAAAAGTCAAGGAGGTTGAAAAAAAGGTTGAAAAGGGGGACGAAGACCTGCCTGTAGACAGGTCTCGTAGAGAGCTACCGACCGGGTCGGGAGGAGATGACCCGGTCGTCGGGGTTGGCGGGAATAATTCGATCTCCCGGGGATTCTGTAGCGGCCCGGATCCTTTCCAGGTCCGACCGCTTCATGAGGCCATCCCCTCTGGGGACTCCTCCACCCTCGAAGAGGTCCCGGCCCTCAGCCGGTGGCCCCTCGATGGGGCTCCACCGGTGGCCAATCACCGGGCCAAAGGACGTGGTCCTCCGGATCAGAGGACCACTCAAGTGGGGGAGAAGGAGTGGGAGAAATATGGTGCCTCACAGAGGGAGGACGGTCCTCAGAACCGTCCTCCGAGGTCCAGGAGGGGGAACTCATGAATAAGACAGGAGAAGCTAACCTGGGAGGGCAAAGAAAACCGGGCGCGGGCTCGCAGGTCGCAGGAGAAACTGGAGAGCAAGCAAGGAGGAAGACGATGGAAAAGGCGGTGTGGCATCAGTCCACCCCCCTCACCTAGCTTTATTGAGTTTTCGAAACATCCCGCCATGCCTCGTCAGCCACACGGCTCCTTGCCATACGCTGGTTCACCTCGAGGAACGCCCCAGCGCGTGGTGCGGCACGCCCCCAGCCAGGGATGGAACCTCGCTGACGTCGCCGTAATGAGAGGCAATGATGATACGCCTTTTCGCGCGAACTCCGAAGAGCCAGTCCTTATTCTCGAGGGTGATCGTGGCTGGCACAGTGTACAGAAGGCCGCCTCCTTACATTCCCCGCACCGTCTGCATAAAAGACGAGGACAGGGATTAGCCACGTGGAAGAACGCCCCTTAAGCCTCAGCGGTGGGACCCACTTCGCCCCAGGGGCGAGGGGGCATCTGATATGACTGATCCAGCATCGTCAGAAAAGGTAACGGCAGCTACTGTCATTCCCTCACCCCGATACCCTCTCGGGGTCGGGGGGTGGGTCATCATTCTTAACCCCGAGGCCCCCACCGGTCTCGGGGTGCACTGCCATTCCCCCAGGGTGCCATTCACCCCCGGTACCCCTCGGGGTCGGGGGTGGGGTCATCATCTCTTAACCCCGAGGCCCCCACCGGTCTCGGGGTGCACTGCCATTACCCCACAGTCACCCCCCCCCCAGTACCCCCTCGGGGTCGGGGGTGCGGTCATCATTCTTAACCCCGAGGCCCCCACCGGTCTCGGGGTGCACTGTCATTCCCACCCCGGTATCCCCTCGGGGTCGAGGGTGGGGTCATCATTCTTAACCCCGAGGCCCCATCGGTCTCGGGGTGCACTGTCATTCCCCCACCCCCGATGCCCCTCGGGGTCGGGGGTGGGGTCATCATCTCTTAACCCCGAGGCCCCCACCGGTCTCGGGGTGCACTGTCATTCCCCACCCCCGGTACCCCCTCGGGGTCGGGGGGTGGGGTCATCATTCTTACCCCGAGGCCCCCACCGGTCTCGGGGTGCACTCTCATTCCCCCACCCCCGGTACCCCCTCGGGGTCGGGGGGTGGGGTCATCATCTCTTACCCCAAGGCCCTCACCGGTCTCGGGGTGCACTGTCATTCCCCCACCCTCGGTACCCCCTCGGGGTCGGGGGTGGGGTCATCATCTCTTAACCCCGATGCCCCCACCGGTCTCGGGGTGCACTGTCATTCCCCCACCCCCGGTACCCCCCTCGGGGTCGGGGTGGGTCATCATCTCTTACCCCGAGGCCCCACCGGTCTCGGGGTGCACTGTCATTCCCCCACCCCCGGTACCCCCTCGGGGTCGGGGGTGGGGTCATCTCTTACCCCGAGGCCCCCACCGGTCTCGGGTGCACTGTCATTCCCCCACCCCCGGTACCCCCTCGGGGTCGGGGGTGGGGTCATCATCTCTTAACCCCGAGGCCTCCATCGGTCTCGGGGTGCACTGTCATTCCCCCACCCCCGGCGCACCCTCGGGTCATCGGTGATTAGCATGCGACTCGACTGCCAAGGAAAACAACAACTATCAGGTTGCACGGTGCTCACACATGATTTTCAGCGCATGGCCATGCCTTGCCACGGCGTACCATTCGGTACTCCCGTGATTGTGCCCCGTTACGGAGGGCCATGCCTCATAACGATATTTGGCGCGTTGCATGCCCCTGTGCATGACCATGCCCTGCCACGACGTACCATTCGGTACTCCCGTGATTGTGCCCCGTTACGGAGGGCCATGCCTCATAACGGTGTTTGGCGCGTTGCATGTCCCTGTGCATCACCACGCCTCTCTACGGCATACGACTCGCTACCTCTAGCAATGGTGCCCAGTCATATCAACCGGCAACGTGCACTGAACGCCCACACAACTACCGGACACGTGTGGTATAACACGCAGCAACGGTACGATGGAGATCTTCCAAAGCCGCAAGTTAGGGTATTTGGACAGGTATAAAAGGCACATGCTCACGCTGTAAGTGGGACTGAACTCTGGTTTTTTCTGAGCTTTCTTCCTCCCAGCAAAAACCCTAACCGCCTCAGCTCCTCTTCGCTGGAGCGGTTCTTTGTCTGAGCCTAAGTGACTGACTTGATCATCGGAGGGTCCCCACCGGCGCCACCGGTCTCCAGGGACTTTTCTTGCAGGACTTCGAGGTGAAGGACGTCCGTCTTCCCCGACGTTTGAGGAAGGTGGCTTGGCGCCATCAGAGCCCATAGGGAGACCTACTCTCAGCCTGATCGAACCCCCTTTCAGATTCATGGCCAAAATAACATTTTGCAAGACAGAACCTGCTATGAGACTTAGAAGGCTAGATGGCAGGTAGGAAGACTTATCTAATTGCTTTTTCAATTTAAGCTCGTGCATTCAAGAACTAAATGTGGGTGTCCTGTTTTGGTGGCTCGGTTATGATACTATGGCATTAAAGTTTCCTCTTCTAGTACAAATTCCTAAGTTTATGAACTTTCGGTTTTAACATCTTAAATTATTCCCTTAAAAGTTTTTTGTCCTGACAAATAAAATTCTTATTTGTTGATGGAAGAAATTTAATGTTGGACTTAAGTTAGCCGTCAATTACAGCTTGTGTTTAGCTTCTATTAACTTTCTCTCGCCGTAATTGGATGCACCATTCTTTAGTGAACTCTTTTTTGGCTTTTGTTGTAGATAATCTAGCTGAAATGCGAACTTATATAAATGAATCAATTAATTGTAGGTTTACCTTTTATCTGAAATACTTTGGTGTTTGTTTAACTTCTTTTTCTTGTATGTAGAACTCTGTGGGAGTCGATGCCAACAAGCACTGTAATCATATTGACTGATCCTTCTTCTGAATTTTCACTAAACAGAAACACCGCAACAATAATACCTGTTCGACGAGACTATTCATGAGGGAAGTTGATGCTTCAGAGAATCAGGTCCTACAGCATAGGATCACATCACAATGATTTATTACTAGATATAATGTGTTGCTGTGTTTGATTTTTCAACCATACAGTTTAGCATTTTGCAAACACTGAGCTGCTCTACACATTTTCAATTCTATTTTTGAGGCCACTTTGTCACATCCATGCTTATCAACATTGAACTCTAGACCAGATTATGTTTCATTTTGATAAACTTACTGATTCACTCTTGTCTTCAGGCTTCTGTATCATAAATTGATCTGATGTTTCCATGTATCTCTTGAAAGATAATGCAAATGGTGATAACTTAATCCCATGCCGAAAGAGGATATATTTGCAGAATGTTCTTGCATGGTTATTTTAAAAGGAGGCCATAATGTAAATGGTTGTGTTGTATTGGCTTTAAGGTGAGGGGGAAAAAACTGAGATTGTGGCATTGAGTATCTTTACTCAGTGTGTAATTCTCAGATTTTGTGAATTTTCCTTAGTTTCTCTCCCTTGATTCTTTGCCCTATTTCAATCAAATCACCCATACGAAGCATTTTGATTATTGAGTCTCTTCCCTTGTCATTTAGAAGGAAATTAGGTATAACACTGCAAAACTAAAAGAACTCCAAGTCACATAAGTGTCCTGAATTTTGTGTCCAGTGGAACAATGCCTCCTTTTTTTTTTTTTTGACAACTTACATGTTATATACTAGAAGATAATTTTATGATGTCTGCCATCCATATTATGTGCTGCTGTTTTATGATATATGGAAAAAATTGTTTAATGGTATGGGCTTAGTGTTGTTCTCATATCTTTAACTGGCATTATGCCTAACAAAATGAAACACACTGACCAGATCGAAGAAAAAATAAAGTGGAAGTATTTAATGATGATGTAGCATGGGAAAGCATAATTACATTTTCTATTTCTTCAACTGCTAAAAATATAAGGAATCAAACCTATCAAAGGAGACAGGTGTGTGCACGAGGGACCAAGTCCCTGAAGGCAGGGAAGGAAAAAATTATCCCACTCTTAACATGAGATAACGCCACCCTCTGGAAACAAAATATACTTGAATCTCATAAGAAGTTAAAAGTTTTCAAGTCACCCCTTGGAGACTTGGATAAAAGCTCAATCCATGCTTTTGTAGTAGTTTGTTTTGTTTCTTACAATTAGCAGCTTTGAACAGCACTTGTTTTCCGCTTTCACTTGAGCTCCATTAGATAAAGAAGTGCTGATAAATCAGTGCAGACAAGCAGGAAGTAAACATGTCAAGGAGACTTACCTTCAGAAAATTGTTTTGAATTTCCCTGTTGCTGAGCTTCTTATCTAGGCTTTTTAGTGAGTCTTGTAGTTTGAAGGCCAAAAAATGGTTTAGCAAATTGTCTGCCAAATCATATGGAAGAGTAAAACATATTCCTTATGAGAAAATACACCAGAAAATGGCATCTACATTAATCACTATATCCCATGCTTCTTTTTCTCCTGTTTTCTCATTTGATTTGCATTTAGATGTCGAATATTTCAATCTGTTGTTAATTACTCTCCATCTGCAAAGCAGGCCATCATGATTACCAGTGGATCCCTGAGTGACAAAGTTTTGAAGCTAGATAATCAACATGTTCTGCCCTATGATTGAAAACTAGACGATTTTCTGCTTCCTCCTAGCCTTAGTTTTTAAGGCATCTGTGTTGCTGAAACTTCTTAATAAGATGGCACTTTTGGAACAGTTGTTAGGCTGAAATTTATAACCAGCCTACACTAACAAAACTCCTGTTCTTAGACGTAGTGCTACCTGGACAACCTAAATTTTTGGTTTTTTGACTTGCCGGATACTTGGTACCATTTATGACATTCCATGACCCTTTACTTTATACCACTGACTCGTGCTATTATCAAACTTACATGCCTATTCTTGAAACTTCAACTTATCAATAGGTCCAGCCCATGTAATTTACTAATTCTAACAATTCAATTGGAAAATGTTTTATACATTAGTGAACTTAAGGAGCAAGAGGTCCAGCACATTATTTCCTGTATGCATGGTTAAGCACGAATTTTGAAAAGGTCCCCATGCCAGATTGTTCTGGGCGCTTAGGCACTGGACACCCATGTCAAGTGTCCAATTAACATTGCTTAGAGGTAAGATCATTATAAGTATTGCTGGTTCCTTGTTGGTCAGGTTCCTTAATTCATCACTGCCAGTCAAGAAAGAAAAAGCCTCCAGCAGGTCAAGAAACTGACTGACTTCTTTATTCCTTCCTATGGTGTCAGACTATTCCATCTAAGCTCCATGCTGTTTAAGTTCTAATGCTTGGATAGCTCATTTTTATTTTGTAGATGGATTGGATGACAGTGACATTAAACAGCTCGCAAATCTTCAGCTAATATAATTTTGATGCAAGCTCAGAATGTTCTGAAGTCCATGTATTATCTCTTCATATTGTAGATCCCTGTATCAATAGATGTGCAATATTCATTTACAGCATAATGCTGAGGCATCATACCAACTAATGCACTTCTTTTTACACCTGATGTCTGTGTGCGCGCGCACGCGTGAAATGTGATTATAGTGTTGTCGATTTTGGATGAATGCAGGCATCTCTGGAAGCAAGGCTTGCAGAACATTTTGAGAGGCTGGAGAGTTTGAATCACTATGTTTTTACTGTTTCTGATATTGCTGCAGCTAATGATTTAGTTCTTACCTTTCATGACAATAAAGATCAACCATTGAACTCTGGATTGATTGCAGTGAGAGACACTCCAGATGGAATTTATTAGTTACTTTGCTGGATTCCTCTTTATAACTTTCGATTTCTTGGTTTAGTCACTTGGCAAATGAGAACAATATTTGGCTACAGGGCAAAGATCTTTCTACGAGAAGTCCTGGATGTGTACAGTTCAAAATATATGAAGGCCTCTTGCACGGTTGGAGATCAGCTAGCCCTTGCATGGGTTATTAAGTCCCATTTTCCATTTGCTGCAAGGAAATCTGCCAGGCATGAAGCCTTCTCAGTTGAAATTAGTGGAGCATCAGGGCTCTTTTTACCGTGCTATTTACAATTGGACCCTGCATGAAAGAGCTGGGAAGTTCCAGGGCGTGCCATTGAATGTGCATGCAAGTATAACATCAGGAAATTTAAGTGATCTTCTAAGGAGTAATTATGTTGTATATAATTCACTCATTACTTATGGCCATTATATTTTTGTGGTTTATGCAGATGCTTTTTCAAGCTGAATTTACTCATGACATGTTAATAAAGATTTAAGTGAGTTTTGAGTATCATCATAGTTGAAGTAGGAATGTTTTGAATCCACAAAAAAGGATGTTACCTTATAGTTTTCATCTATTAATTTTCCTTGCTCAATTCACTATGATGAACATCATTGTGTAAAATGCCTGAGAAAAAGGAGTTCACTTTCATTCATTTTTGGTCCTAGTGGGTGCTTATATCATCAGCAATTTTGTTCTTTTGCCATATAAAATTTACTCTCTTTTTAACTTTAATCATGATTGTTTTGCAGTCGATCTTGTAAGATAAGTTAGCAAAACAAGTGTTTCATGCTTTCATTGGGCATATATGCATCCAAGAATGATAAGAGAATGTAGGAACTTCAATTTGTTCTTTCTTTCTTGTCCACTTTGCTTTTGTTTATTTTCCTTTTCAATCCTATGTTTGTGGCATTCATTTTACTTTATTCCACCATTGTCTTATAATTATATTTGACTGACATATCAATCACCAACCATCTAAACATGACAGCAAAATGGCACTTAATTGGTTTTCTTCAGCAGCAACTTTTACTTGTTTGTAAGCTATTTGTTTACTAGACAATTAATTTAACCAAAATCATTTTAGTGACAAGTTGCTCATCATTTTTCCTGAGTACATTTAGCTCTTGCTTATGATAAGCTTTACCTTCTACTTGATATGATCATGCTATCTCTGTCGGTAAGGCTGGTCATCTTGGAGAAAGTAGTTTCTTACACATGTCATGATAAGTCATAGCAACATATTTCTTTAACAACTTAACTGCTCGCATTCATACAATGCAGCTTGTGAGTAATATAAAGTATCAAACACCTGAAATGTATCAGATAATGCTCACATTAAGTAGAATGGAAGCAGAACATCACAAAAATCAGAAGTTGGCCACACGTC